>JAVIAB010000046.1:20813474-21035974 GCA_032433765.1 Megaustenia siamemsis
CTTTTCTCTTTCTTTTAGGTTTACTTTTTTTTATTAAAGCTCCTGCACGCCAATTTCTATCTGAATTATTGAACGTACCCGACATGACACGCGATGTGACCTTCACAATAAATGCAACCAGTGGTTTCTCGAACCGTGTCACAGTAATTAGTTGTTACTCATTATCTTCAAGTTGATTTACATTTCTTTTAATTTACACAATTTCTGATCTTTCTTACCACAACCGAACTCATAAAAAAAGTGTTAATATCTGCTGATGAAGATTTTCTAGCCGAAACGCTTGTTTATTTATTTTTTTATTTTTGTAAAGTTGTAAGACATAATTTTGTGAGTTTTTTTCTTATTCGAGATCAGTCAGATATAAGTATAACCTGTTATAACCTGTCCACGAGGTTCGTCAAACAGACGAACTAAAACACCGGAACTGCCAGGAAGTATGTCTGTCTACCATCAGCTCAGCAGAATGAAGCAAGTAACAATCTTTAGGACCTGGCCATAGAAACGTAAGTAGTGATGGTGGCTGTGAACTCAACAGAAAAGTGGAATAACATGCACCGAAATACAATAGATTTGGCACCGACTTTGCACCGACTTTGCACCAAAACGGTGCCAAAAAAAAAAAAATTATTTTTCGAATTCGCGATTTTTTCGAACTTCATAATTTTTTGGGGGGGAAAAATTTTGGGAAAAATTTTTTGGTGTTCGTCAGTTTGTCGAATCACTGAGAGCTTAACTCAGGTAAATTCAAAAGATCGTGTGCTAATCCGGTGATCGCGCTCCGGTGATCGCCTCTCGCTGTGTGTTATTTGTGAAAGAGTATATTTGTGTCGCCTCGCTCGTGTTAGATGAAAATGAAAGAGTATTTTAAAAGAGTATGTGAAAGTAAACAGAATTATTTAAAAAATATGTATTTGTGAAAGTAAACTCAGAATTATTAAAAATAAAAAAATAAAAAAAAAACAGTCTCCCTTCAGGATTCGAACACGGGTCTACTACGTGACAGGGCAGGGGGCGGGTACTTGAGGAATGCTATTGTTAGAATCGCTTACAAGGAATCGTGGTCATTGTTAGGAAAATATGCTGACGGTCATTGTTAGGCTCCGTGTTTAGAGTTAGGTAGAGGCATGTAACTAGGGGTGGTATTGTTGTTATTTAAAATACTGGTAATTGGGACTGCGTGACAGGAGGCGACAAGCAATGACGTTGAAAGGTTAGCCGCAGGTAAATTCAATAGAGACTCTAATCCGTGTCCGGTGATCGCCTCGCTGTGTGTTATTTGTGAAAGAGTATTTTAAAAGAGTATGTGATAAATAAAAATTCAGAATTATTTAAAAAAATATGTATTTGTGAAAGTAAACTCAGAATTATTAAAAATAAAAAAATAAAAAAATTAAAAAAAACAGTCTCCCTTCAGGATTCGAACACGGGTCTACTACGTGACAGGCCAGGCAACATGTAAAAAAAAAATGCTGACAAGCAATAACATTGAAAGGTTAGTTTTGTCGAACGGTCTCCTGTGTTTCTGAGAGCTTAACCGCAGGTAAATTCAATAGAGACTCGGTGCTAATCCGTGTCCGGTGATCGTCGCTCGCTGTGTGTTAGAAATTTGTGAAAGAGTATTTTAAATTCCGTTAGCCAACTCAGGTAGAACCCCGATTGAAAAGAAAACGGACTTATGTTAAAAATAGTAAAATATAAGTGGTCGTGTGTGTTATCGCTACCAACATCATCATGTGTCGTGTAGTAAGGTGTGCTAATATTAAATAGTGACGCTCGCTCTTTCTCATTCAATGTAAAGCAAAACAAAATTCTATATTTCACAATTTTATTAATACATCATATATATATATATATATATATATATATATATATATATATATATATATATATATATATATTACTGTCCGGATGCTGATAATTTTAACCGTCTGGGTTTCCTACACAACCGCCCTCCATTTTGACAAAACCTTGATCAAAGCTGGAATAGGTAATCGGTGACTTTGCTGAAACATCCTGGGCAGCCACACTGGCTGCCGGAGCTGTCGTCTGATTAACAAGAGTGAGGTCCCCTTGGTTAACAAAAAAGGGCGTGTAGTTGATGTTAGCATAAGCGTTTTCGAGACTGCCTTAACGCCATCTATAGACAATGGAACTACCCCCTCTGCCTTCATGTCCTATCATCATCATGTGCCACCCTCAACACCATCACCCCTTCATGTCCTATCATCATCAAGCCACACAAAGTATCAACCCCTTCATGGCCTATCATCATCATGTGCCACCCTCAACACTATCATCATCATGTGCCACCCTCAACACTATCATCATCATGCGCCACCCCCAACACCATCATCAAACCTTCATATCCCATCATCATCTTGTGCCCTACCATTAAATAGTGACTCTCTCTCTCTCTCTTTCTCTATCGCATATCCAAGCTAACTCAAGTAAAATAAAAATCATCACCAAGCCACACAAATTGACACATCATCATCATAGGCCACCCTCAACACTATCATCATCATGTGCCACCCTCACTCTCTCTCTCTCTCTCTCTCTCTCTCTCTCTCTCTCTCTCTCTATCGCATATCCAAGCTAACTCAAGTCAAATAAAAATCATCACCAAGCCACACAAATTGACACATCATCATCATGTGCCACCCTCAACACTATCATCATCATGCGCCACCCCCAACACCAGCCCTTCATGTCCTATCATCATGTGCCACCCTCAACACCATCATCAAACCTTCATGTCCTATCATCATCATGTGCCACCCTCAACATCAAACCTTCCGGCTTGGACGGAGGAACTGTTTTCCATCAGTCGAGTAAATGAAACAAACCCCGTTACATATGTGTTGAAAGACGATAAGGGCGATGAGATAGAGGGGTCATTCTACACACCGAAAATTCAAAAAGTTGGAGACAAACTCATCATCCCTGCATGTCCTATCATCAACCCACACAAAGTATCAACAAGCGAAATTCTCTCTCTCTCTCTCTCTCTCACTCTCTCTCTTTCTCTCTCTCTCGCTCTGTCTCTCTCACATTCATGATAAACCAAAACAAAATAGGCTCATATTAAAAAAGTCGACCTAAAACCGTAAAATATTCCACTACAACACAGACCGCTAGACTGAACAGTACTATGAAAAATAAACGTCCGTGAATCAAGCGCGCTTATAACACGAAGTCTCACATCCGACTAGTTTAAATATAATCCGGTAAATCAAAGTTAGGAGGCAAGGGCAGAAACTTAGGAGGTAAGGGCAGAAACCTAGGAGACAAGGGCAGAAACCTAGGAGGCGAGGGCAGAAACCAAAGAGGCAAGGGCAGAAACCTAGGAGACAAGGTCAGAAATCTAGGAAGCTGTGTTAGAAAACAAGGAGGGGAGGTCAGAAATCTAGGAAGCTGTGTTAGAAAACAAGGAGGGAAGGTCAGAAACCTAGGAGGCATGGTCAGAAATCTAGGAAGCTGTGTTAGAAAACAAGGAGGCGAGGGCAGAAACCTAGGAGACAAGGGCAGAAACTTAGGAGGTAAGGGCAGAAACCTAGGAGACAAGGGCAGAAACCTAGGAGAAAAGGGCAGAAACCAAAGAGACAAGGTTAGAAAACAAGGAGGGAGGGTCAGAAATCTAAGAGGCAAGGGCAGAAACCTAGGAGGCGAGGTCAGAAACCTAGGAGGCGAGGTCAGAAACCTAGGAGGCGAGGTCAGAAAACAAGGAGGGAAGGTCAGAAACCTAGGAGACATGGACAGAAAACTAGGAAGCAAAGGCTGAAAACCAAAGAGGCAAGGTCAGAAATCTAGGAAGCTGCATTAGAAAACAAGGAGGGAAGGTAAGAAACCTATCTACTTCCATACTGATACTAGTTAGACACATCGATCAGATAGTTACATCCAAATCGCAAACATTTTACCCCAGAACACAAAAATTTAGGGTCATACTCAAAAAGTCGACCTAAAAATCCCAAAAGCTACTCACATAGTCATACTAGTTAGACACAACGAGCAGGAAGGCTCCAATGTCACGTTGACATCAAATCTAGCGTCGCAAATATCGTCGTTATCGAGAGATTCGTAGCGAATCCAGACATCACCCTCTATTACATTGAAATAATTTAGCGGAAATTGTATCTCCACCAGTGCGATCTCATACTGCGTCGAAAATTGCCTCCAGCGTTCTCTAACATTGCCTCGATCGTTCTTTAACATTGCCTCGATCGTTCTTTAACATTGCCTCCAGTGTTCTCTTCACAAGTTTCGTAAGGGAAACATTTGTCGTACTGGGAGAAAAACTCGTTTACCCTATCCATTTTAACGACCCCTTCTAATGATGACTCGCTGAGTGCCAAGTACAGACTATCTGTATCCATTTCACAGAGTCGAAAGTCGGACCTCTCTACGAATCTATCCAGGAAGTCATAGTAAAATTCCAACATTCCCAATTTGGTGTACTGGTAGACGAAAAAACCAAGCTGTGAAGGAAGATCCCACAGGATACTTCGATTTCCAAGCGACACCTCATACAGGTCTTCACCAATAGGCGTCATGGTTTTAAACAGGGGGGTTAATTACCAACTTTGTTGTATTGGCCCCCTCTTTAACATAGGTCACGTTCACATGTTTCCCCAAATTCGTCAAGGTCTTCCCATAGGCCGAGAAAAATATTACCACCAGATCACAAAAATGTAGGCAGAAACCTAGGAGGCAAGGTCAGAAACCTAGGAGACAAGGTCAGAAACATAGGAGGCAAGGGCAGAAACCTAAGAGGCAAGGGCAGAAACCTAAGAGGCAATGATGGGGGCTATTCCTAACTTTCTTCTCAGTTCTTCATTTCTGAGCTTATCTCTCAGACTGTTTCCTGTCATTCGTCTAACACATTTCATCTCTGAGATCACAAAAATTTAGGCACATACTCAAAAAGTCGACCTCAAAACCATAAAAAGCTACTCCCACATTCATCTAAAAGTTACACCAAAACCGCACCAGATTTGCACCGTGCAAAAACATGCACAAGTTTGACACGCGCACCAGTTTGGCACAATGCACCTTCGTAAGGGGCGTATCAATCATAAAAGTGATTATCAAAGTAAATTTTTGGTATGGGGATGTCTATTGGTGCATTGTGCCAAACTGGTGCAAAAACATGCAGATAGTCTGTACTTGGCACTCAGCGAGTCATCATTAGAAGGGGTCGTTAAAATGGATAGGGTAAACGAGTTTTTCTCCCAGTACGACAAATGTTTCCCTTACGAAACTTGTGAAGAGAACACTGGAGGCAATGTTAAAGAACGATCGAGGCAATGTTAAAGAACGATCGAGGCAATGTTAGAGAACGCTGGAGGCAATTTTCGACGCAGTATGAGATCGCACTGGTGGAGATACAATTTCCGCTAAATTATTTCAATGTAATAGAGGGTGATGTCTGGATTCGCTACGAATCTCTCGATAACGACGATATTTGCGACGCTAGATTTGATGTCAACGTGACATTGGAGCCTTCCTGCTCGTTGTGTCTAACTAGTATGACTATGTGAGTAGCTTTTGGGATTTTTAGGTCGACTTTTTGAGTATGACCCTAAATTTTTGTGTTCTGGGGTAAAATGTTTGCGATTTGGATGTAACTATCTGATCGATGTGTCTAACTAGTATCAGTATGGAAGTAGATAGGTTTCTTACCTTCCCTCCTTGTTTTCTAATGCAGCTTCCTAGATTTCTGACCTTGCCTCTTTGGTTTTCAGCCTTTGCTTCCTAGTTTTCTGTCCATGTCTCCTAGGTTTCTGACCTTCCCTCCTTGTTTTCTGACCTCGCCTCCTAGGTTTCTGACCTCGCCTCCTAGGTTTCTGACCTCGCCTCCTAGGTTTCTGCCCTTGCCTCTTAGATTTCTGACCCTCCCTCCTTGTTTTCTAACCTTGTCTCTTTGGTTTCTGCCCTTTTCTCCTAGGTTTCTGCCCTTGTCTCCTAGGTTTCTGCCCTTACCTCCTAAGTTTCTGCCCTTGTCTCCTAGGTTTCTGCCCTCGCCTCCTTGTTTTCTAACACAGCTTCCTAGATTTCTGACCATGCCTCCTAGGTTTCTGACCTTCCCTCCTTGTTTTCTAACACAGCTTCCTAGATTTCTGACCTCCCCTCCTTGTTTTCTAACACAGCTTCCTAGATTTCTGACCTTGTCTCCTAGGTTTCTGCCCTTGCCTCTTTGGTTTCTGCCCTCGCCTCCTAGGTTTCTGCCCTTGTCTCCTAGGTTTCTGCCCTTACCTCCTAAGTTTCTGCCCTTGCCTCCTAACTTTGATTTACCGGATTATATTTAAACTAGTCGGATGTGAGACTTCGTGTTATAAGCGCGCTTGATTCACGGACGTTTATTTTTCATAGTACTGTTCAGTCTAGCGGTCTGTGTTGTAGTGGAATATTTTACGGTTTTAGGTCGACTTTTTTAATATGAGCCTATTTTGTTTTGGTTTATCATGAATGTGAGAGAGACAGAGCGAGAGAGAGAGAAAGAGAGAGAGTGAGAGAGAGAGAGAGAGAGAGAGAGAGAGAGAGAGAGAGAGAGAATTTCGCTTGTTGATACTTTGTGTGGGTTGATGATAGGACATGCAGGGATGATGAGTTTGTCTCCAACTTTTTGAATTTTCGGTGTGTAGAATGACCCCTCTATCTCATCGCCCTTATCGTCTTTCAACACATATGTAACGGGGTTTGTTTCATTTACTCGACTGATGGAAAACAGTTCCTCCGTCCAAGCCGGAAGTTTTGATGTTGAGGGTGGCACATGATGATGATAGGACATGAAGGTTTGATGATGGTGTTGAGGGTGGCACATGATGATAGGACATGAAGGGCTGGTGTTGGGGGTGGCGCATGATGATGATAGTGTTGAGGGTGGCACATGATGATGATGTGTCAATTTGTGTGGCTTGGTGATGATTTTTATTTGACTTGAGTTAGCTTGGATATGCGATAGAGAGAGAGAGAGAGAGAGAGAGAGAGAGAGAGAGAGAGAGAGTGAGGGTGGCATATGATGATGATAGTGTTGAGGGTGGCCTATGATGATGATGTGTCAATTTGTGTGGCTTGGTGATGATTTTTATTTTACTTGAGTTAGCTTGGATATGCGATAGAGAAAGAGAGAGAGAGAGAGTCACTATTTAATGGTAGGGCACAAGATGATGATGGGATATGAAGGTTTGATGATGGTGTTGGGGGTGGCGCATGATGATGATAGTGTTGAGGGTGGCACATGATGATGATAGTGTTGAGGGTGGCACATGATGATGATAGGCCATGAAGGGGTTGATACTTTGTGTGGCTTGATGATGATAGGACATGAAGGGGTGATGGTGTTGAGGGTGGCACATGATGATGATAGGACATGAAGGCAGAGGGGGTAGTTCCATTGTCTATAGATGGCGTTAAGGCAGTCTCGAAAACGCTTATGCTAACATCAACTACACGCCCTTTTTGTTAACCAAGGGGACCTCACTCTTGTTAATCAGACGACAGCTCCGGCAGCCATTGTGGCTGCCCAGGATGTTTCAGCAAAGTCACCGATTACCTATTCCAGCTTTGATCAAGGTTTTGTCAAAATGGAGGGCGGTTGTGTAGGAAACCCAGACGGTTAAAATTATCAGCATCCGGACAGTAATATATATATATATATATATATATATATATATATATATATATATATATATATATATATATATATGATGTATTAATAAAATTGTGAAATATAGAATTTTGTTTTGCTTTACATTGAATGAGAAAGAGCGAGCGTCACTATTTAATATTAGCACACCTTACTACACGACACATGATGATGTTGGTAGCGATAACACACACGACCACTTATATTTTACTATTTTTAACATAAGTCCGTTTTCTTTTCAATCGGGGTTCTACCTGAGTTGGCTAACGGAATTTAAAATACTCTTTCACAAATTTCTAACACACAGCGAGCGACGATCACCGGACACGGATTAGCACCGAGTCTCTATTGAATTTACCTGCGGTTAAGCTCTCAGAAACACAGGAGACCGTTCGACAAAACTAACCTTTCAATGTTATTGCTTGTCAGCATTTTTTTTTTACATGTTGCCTGGCCTGTCACGTAGTAGACCCGTGTTCGAATCCTGAAGGGAGACTGTTTTTTTTAATTTTTTTATTTTTTTATTTTTAATAATTCTGAGTTTACTTTCACAAATACATATTTTTTTAAATAATTCTGAATTTTTATTTATCACATACTCTTTTAAAATACTCTTTCACAAATAACACACAGCGAGGCGATCACCGGACACGGATTAGAGTCTCTATTGAATTTACCTGCGGCTAACCTTTCAACGTCATTGCTTGTCGCCTCCTGTCACGCAGTCCCAATTACCAGTATTTTAAATAACAACAATACCACCCCTAGTTACATGCCTCTACCTAACTCTAAACACGGAGCCTAACAATGACCGTCAGCATATTTTCCTAACAATGACCACGATTCCTTGTAAGCGATTCTAACAATAGCATTCCTCAAGTACCCGCCCCCTGCCCTGTCACGTAGTAGACCCGTGTTCGAATCCTGAAGGGAGACTGTTTTTTTTTTTATTTTTTATTTTTAATAATTCTGAGTTTACTTTCACAAATACATATTTTTTAAATAATTCTGTTTACTTTCACATACTCTTTAAAAATACTCTTTCATTTTCATCTAACACGAGCGAGGCGACACAAATATACTCTTTCACAAATAACACACAGCGAGAGGCGATCACCGGAGCGCGATCACCGGATTAGCACACGATCTTTTGAATTTACCTGAGTTAAGCTCTCAGTGATTCGACAAACTGACGAACACCAAAAAATTTTTCCCAAAATTTTTCCCCCCAAAAAAATTATGAAGTTCGAAAAAATCGCGAATTCGAAAAAATAATTTTTTTTTTTTTGGCACCGTTTTGGTGCAAAGTCGGTGCAAAGTCGGTGCCAAATCTATTGTATTTCGGTGCATGTTATTCCACTTTTCTGTTGAGTTCACAGCCACCATCACTACTAACGTAAAGGTCAAGGTAAAGTTCGAGACTTGAACTGGCGTCTTAGCACTCAAGTTTCCACCTATATGTGCTCGGCCGTCTATCTTGAAGTGTTCGGAGTCTTTGGATAGTGTCGCTTCAAGCATTGAAACTCACGATGCGAAACGGCATTCCTCACCTTCCCTGACTGCTACCCTGGTACCCATTTCTGTCAGCGGCTGGGTCGACCGAGTGGGTTTGTTTTTCCAACCACGAGTACAATTCACACTGATTCCAATGCTTTCTTTGAAATTAGTAAGACTGACGTTAAAAAGTGTATGCAGCAGAGAAAGAAACGTTAAATTTGAAATGGTAAAATGATTTGAGTCCATTTATTATACATAGTAGTATGTAATGCTTTAAAAATGTAATACACATCAATGCCTTGTACGTCATCACTTCAGCAGATAGTAAGCTTCGTCAACAGGTGATGCCTGGTTGTTTGACGTGATGTCACATCCGCCGGAATTATTTCTGATGACTTTGTAAGCGACCCAGGCACTTTTCATCATGACAGCCACAAACGCGAAGGCCAAGAGCGCTGTGAGAAGTATAAAGTTGAGGTCCCAGCTGTACCAGGCATCTTCCCGAAACATGCAGCCAGAAAGTACAACGATCGGGATGATGTATGGCGTGACGATGTACCTGAAACGAAGATGAATAACTAGTGACAGAAGAAATTTTATTATCCGCTCTATGGAGCATATAAAATATATAGTAAACGTCCATTAAACGTCAAAATAAAAACAGCGGTACATGTGTGGACAGAGCCTGTTTGCTTTTTGGTTGGTGCACTCGCATGTTGGATTGAAGGTTCGAGAATCAAATGTCAGTTTAAGCAATTTTTCTTTTCTGAAAGTGGATGCCAGAGATATTTTATGGGAAGGACATGTAGTGAGGAAGGGAATATGCCACCCCTACTGATGCAGAGAAGTGGTAGGGTTCGATCCCAACCGACGGCTTCCGGGTTCACCTAGCATTAAATAGGTACCGGCTTTTTTTTCTAGGAAAGTAAAGCAGCACGGGCGTAATACCGACCACATTACCCCAAAAATTAAGTGCTGAGGTTTGTAAAATTTATGATCACTAACACCATATTCCCTATACGCCACTTGGCGTGACGGAGGGGGGGGGGTACTTTAATTTCTTTTTTTTTTTTTTTTTACTGATACTGATACAGAGAAGAGAGAATACATTGTAAGAGAGAGAAAGAAGAATGGTTGAGGACAAAACAATCAAATCAAGTGTAGGAGGGAGAAACAACACGATACGGTTGAGCAGATAACAGGTGAAAACTAGATTCTAGATTCTTCTTCTACCTTTCAGCTCCCTGTGGAGCATAGGACTTCAACAAACACTTTTCAATCAAGTCGTTCTGTTTCTTGTAAGTATTTTAAGATCAATCCATGTCTTCCCCATCATCTTCATCACTTCTAACTACGAGTGAAATCTGAATGACTGGGAAAATCAACAAAAAATGGCAAAAATATAATCCAGGAATAAAGATTTACACGAGTTAAATGAAGATTAATGAGAAGAACAATTATAAGTGGAGTTTAATTAGTTTAGTTGACTATTAAGTCAGAGTTCGCTAAAGGGATTGTGGTGTTTAGTTAGATGACAAGCGATGGTTACCTTAGGAAGGTTTTAGAATAGAGATCGCTAGAAATGTTAGAAGATATGTTAGAGCTGTTGTATTGAAAATGTGAAATTAGAAACTGTTGATTGAGAAGTCTGACTTTAATTATGATTGAGTAACATAGTGGAGAACGCAGGCAAAAGCAGCTTTCCAAAAAATGAGGAAGATACTATGCAAACCATTTTTCGCAATAGAAACAAAAAAAGAGTTTTTAAATATAATGCAGAACCAGTTTTAACATATGGATGTGAACCATGGCCAATAGGACAACAGACACGAAAGTGACAGGATGCTGTAGAAATGTGGTTTTACAGAAAAATGTTGAGAATACCATGGACAGCTAAGAAGAGTAAAGAAAACGTTATGAGAGAGGTCAAAGCGAAAAGAGAGCTAATTTCCAATATTAGGAAGAAACAATCAGCATTTTTTGGCCATGTAATGAGAAGAGAACAACTGGAATATATTGTAACAACTGGGAAAATTGAGGGACGAAGTGATAGAGGGAGGCAAAGAGAAAAGTTACCAGACAGTTTAAGATAATGGCTTGGCAGAAGGTCAACAACAGAAATGATAAATAACTGTCGAGATCAAAAGTTGTACAGAGACATGAGCATCTACACTAGCAGGCATGACACTTGATGATGATGAGTCATTTATTGTTTTATGTCGGGGAAGTATTTTCTGCTCTAAAATTGAAATGTAAACAGACGGTGAGGAAACCTGTACCAGCACGAAGATGATAAATGTGGGTCCCTGAACATAAACAATCTTTCACAAACAAACTTAGACTAAATAAGTCTAGCTCAACCAAGCACAGGAAGTGAAATGTAGTTTCATTTTGTTATTAAAATAAGTTTTTATATTTGGATAATAGTAGTGGCCGTACTAGCCAAGAAGGAAAAAAACACTAGAATTGAACTAGCAAACAATTATATATATATATAAGTAAAGAGCCCCGTTACGCCAAGTGGCATATAGGGAATATGGTCTTCTTCTTCTTCTTCTTTCTTCTTCTTTCCTTCCTAATCTGCCTTTCAGCGTCGATGGGAGATATAATTTGCTGTCTTTAGCTTTTCTGTTCGCCTCTGCTGCTGTTATGTTTCTTAGTTCTTCTAATATTCCATCGACCCATCTTTTACGTGGTCGACCCTTGGGTCTGATGTTCTCACAACGTTTGTTGAAGGCTCGCTGTATTGTGTTTTGATCTTTCTGCCTTGTCACGTGGCCAAACCATTTTATCTGTTGTTTCCTTATATATTCTATGGCGGGGTTTATTCCTAGTTTTTTCTCAGTTCTTCATTTCTGATCTTATCTCTCAGACTGTTTCCTGTCATTCGTCTAACACATTTCATCTCAGTAGAGGTTATAATGGTGTTAGTGACCATACATTTTGCACACCTTCAGCATACAATTTTTGTGGTAATGTGGTCGGTATTAAGCCCGAGCCGCTTTTTTACTTTTCCAGAAAAAAAATCAGGGAACCAGTTAAGGCTAAGTGAACCCGGAGCCGTCGGTTGGGATCGAACCCTACCTCTTGTCCTTTGTAGTCCAGTTCACCTACCACTGAGCTATCGCAGTATGTATACACATATCTTCATGTTATAACAAAACAATTTAGAGGCTTTGAAATGCTCTAAAAAATATCAAAATAAATTTAGGGCACTTGACATTTTATGTATAAATTGCTGAACAGACAGCGATTGAGAAAAAGAAAAGGTTAGGAGGAGTAAGCCACCGGAAGTTGATTCATACAATAAATATTGAAGAACCTATGCGCTTCCAAGTCACAGCTGTTTGTTGCTGCTATCTTAGTTGCTTTGTTCATTTAAAAACAAATGTCAGAAATACGAAATGTATATACCTCTTACGTTAAAGATAACTATAGATCGTTCACAAATTCGTGCCCACAGACTTGATCAATTATGTCGGAAACTGTTTAATGAATTTCTGTAATTCTTTTTCATGAAATCTTATTTTTTCACCGACCTTCAGATTTTATAACATTTAAGTACAATGGTAGTCTGAATTTTGCTCAAATCATTTTTTGTTACATAAATTTAGGAAAATATCAAACAGCGTGCTCTAAGTATTAGATTTTTACTGTAAATTATGTTAATTTTCTAACAATGCAAGCCAAAAGGCGTATCCGTATTACATTGAATAGTAATATAACCGACCCCTTTTAGATTCCTTGCAAAAGTGCATGTACAATAACACAGCTACCTTTTGCATAGTGATGAGTTTACGCTTTAAACTCTTCATGGTTTTAAAAATCAAGTAGTCACTTCACAACAGCTTACAAATTATCATACTTACAGGAATATTCATTAATAGTAAATATTTTGTCAAAATACGCGTCTGGACCAATTTAACAAGAAACCGGAAATGAAATTACCATAAAAAAACCTCGGAGTGGCGCAAATCTTACAAGTTAAGAGTGCGAAACGGTGCTAAGAATGTGTGGTGTGCACGTGAAAGTTGCATTTTTAATTAGTGAGTTGATTACAACAAATTTGGGTATTATAAAATCCTAAAAATTTGAACAAGCAAGAAAATCATATATTTATAAACATCAAATAAGCAAAAATCTTTCCTAAATGCACGACAGTAGGGCAAAAAATAGAACTGAAGGTCTGTGAAAAAATAAGATTTCACGAAAAAGAATTACAGAAATTCATCAAACAGTTTCCAAGATAGTTAATAAACTCTTTGAGCACGAATTTCTGATCGAACTATAGAAGATTAGAAACTATATTAATTATTATTATATATATTAAAGAAACATTTTGCCAACATCTGTGACCTAAACATTAAATATTCCATAACAGAAAGTCTTCAATTATTAAGTTTTTGAAAGCCTGTTTGTAAAAGTCATTACTGTACAAAAATATATTTCATGCACACATTATTGAAATTAGAAATATCATATTTTTTTTTTTTTGGGGGGGTTGTCAAATGTCATAGTTTGATAGCACTTAAAAAAATATTAATTTTAAAATGTAATGATTAGAACTAATGTGCCAATTTTCGATAAATGCAAGTGACTGTGAAGTGGAAAGAATTTGTTAGAGCAAGGGACACAAATCATCAGTTTCTGCTGTTTTTTTCATGACGACTAATTCTTATTATTGTCGCCCTTGATAAAGTACATGTTGGGGAGGTAATTCTACAATATCTTAATTTTACAGCAAGTTGCAATATCTGAGTTATAAGAAGGCTCAACACAGACAATGTTGCAGCAACTTGCAATATGCAATATCTGAGTTATAAGATGGTCAGACAGACAATTTTACAGCAAGTTGCAATATCTGAGTTATAAGAAGGCTCAACACAGACAATTTTACAGCAAGTTGCAATATCTGAGTTATATGAAGGCTCAACACAGACAATTTTACAGCAAGTTGCAATATCTGCAAGTCCAAATTAGATCACATCACAACACTCATACATAAACACAAGCCAGATTTCATTTTACAACAGGAAACAAACATACACACAGACGATCCCGCATCACAACACGGCTAGGCCTGCGGCACGCGTGCTTCAGCCTAGCCATAAACCATACAGGTTCAGGGGTGGCAATCATTAGGAAAGACAGAGTTCAAGTAAAAGACGACGACAAACACACACACCATAGTCTGCATACACGCACCACCACATTACGGACAGCAACCTATCTTTTACGACAGACTAGAGAGTCTACTGGCACGCTCATACAGGGGACAAAATATTATTTTAGGGGGGGGGGGACTTTAACTGCGTCCTGACAGATATGGACATCATTGGAGGAGAGGTCAGGAAGCAGATAAGGAAAACAAGTAAAGATGACAATCACCAACTGGATATTTTACACACAATAATTGACACCCACGGTTTGACCGATGCATATAGACACACACATCCACACGGCATGGACATCACACACACAAACCACTCCTACAACAGGGCTACACGGCTAGACAGGATCTATGTCCCGTCCACAAATTTCATCTGCCAGGCCACACATATCACAAAAACACTCCAGTTTACAGACCACAAGGCAGTCATTGCAACAATTAACACCACATACACAAACACTCATTCCAGAAGGTCACCTCACTGGAAATTCAACAACACACTACTGCAGAACAAAACATATACAGAACACATTAAACAAATTATCCAGCTATACACTGACGACAAAGACACAGATGACATACAGCAACACTGGGAACTCCTCAAAAACACTATACGAGAAAGAACACAGATTCTAGCACTACGGATAAACAAACACAGATTAAGACAAGAAACACTTTTAGAAGAAGCCATCAAATTAACAAAACAAATAGACAGACATGCACCCAACATCATCACACTAGAGGAGGAGTCGGAACAGCACAGACATCACAAATTTCACAGAGCACTGCTTCGCACAGGCTTAAAAACAATCACACAGGAAATTACCAGCAAACAATACATGGCAATAGAACAGAGCATACAACAAAACAGACAAATAGGGACAATAATAGACGTAGACGGCAACACACAGACTGACACTTCTAATATAACAAAAGCATTTGAAAACTACTATAGGAACCTCTACACGGAAAGTAACACGCATCCAAACATACAAGACAAATTCATGCAATACACAAAGAAACTACCAGACGCTGACAGGGAAAAACTAGACGAAGAACTCACATTAGCTGACATAACAAACGCAAAACAATCAATGCAAAAGAACAAATCTCGGGACCTGACGGTCTCACAATAGATTTCTTCCAACATTTCTTTCCTCTCCTAGACCCTCTTCTCTGAATGTACACAGACTCATTCACAAAGAAACAACTTCCTCCAAGCCTAAACATGTCTTACATAACATTACTCCGCAAAGACAACACAGACAAATCACTTCTTAAAAACTACAGACCCATTTCACTACTTTAACACATACTACAAGATACTAACAAAAGCACTAACAAACAAACTAAAACCCTTCATGGCAACACTCATTCACAAAGATCAACAGTGCAGTGTACAGGGCAGAAACATCCACCAGCACACACATTTTATACGAGACATCATAGCGTACACTCATGACAAAGACAGTCAGTCTTCCATTCTATCTTTCGACCAAGAAAAAGCCTTCGACAGAGTATCTCATTCCTTTCTCCACAAGACACTACTGAACTGCAACTTAGGAAGAAGCTTCAGACAGTGGATACACATTCTGTATGCTAGACCTGAAAGTAAAGTCCTTGTGAACCATTCGTTCACAGAGGCCTTCGGACTAAATAGATCAGTCCAAAAGGGATGTTCTCTCTCTCCTTTACTTTACGGTTTGACCATAGAACCGCTCTTAGAGAGCATCAGACAAGACAGTTCCATTAAAGGTACATTCACACCGGGGAAAGGAGAGCAGAAATTGTTAGCCTACGCTGACGATACTGTCTTCTTTCCATCAAACATTACATCAATAGACAACATCCTCAATACTTTCACAGAATTTGGGAAAGGTAGCGGTGCACAGATAAACACACATAAATCATTCATCATGGGCATAGGCAGGTGGAAGAACAAAGTGGACTTTCCCTCTGCTATAACACCTGTTCCTAACATCAAGTTGTATGGAATTACATATCCTTGCAACCCAAACAGAACACACAAACCAACATGGCAGAACCTAGTCACACAGATAACAGACATGCTGCAGAGTTACAAATACAAAACATCCACAATTTTTGGCAGAACAATCATTGTAAACACTTACATCATTCCAAAACTAATATACATAGCCACAGTCTTTAACCCACCTCAACCAACAATCACAGAAATAAGAAAACTAATAAGACATTTTGTTTTTGGACACTCTATACACAGCATACAACACAAAACACTAATACAACACAAAAAAAAACAAGGAAGAATTTCACTACAGGACATACACACAAAAATTAAAACTCTCAGGATAAGCCACGTGAGCCGCATCATCCAACAACCAGACAATCATACTTTCGCACACTATAACATGGGACTGAGATTACTCAAATACAGAAAACCCAACAACTCAATACCTCACCATTTCGGTCCCACACCCACATTCTACAAAAATTGCATTCAAGCCATCCAAGGACACGACAATCTATTACATCAAAATACAAACACCATTTACAAACAACTGATTAAACAGCAAGCACCTCCATTACAGCTCAGAATCAAGAGAGGCAAAAAATACTTTCTCACAGACTACACCAGCACTTTCTCAAACCCCCACAACCCACACATCGCTCCCAAAGCAAGGGAAGTCACATACAGACTCATATACAGCATGACACCCACAGGACAAGCAGCCAAATGCCAACTTTACAGGCGAAACATGCAAGAAACAGAAGAACACATATTCTACAAATGCAGCACAATCATACCAGCAAGAACGGAGTTACAACACACACTAGAAACACACACCACACAGAAAGTACACATATACAGATCTATCATGCTGAACACACTGCCACAAACAACAACACAACAATCCTACACTAAATCCATAATTCTATTATCGGAATATAGGAATTTAGTGTGGGCTTGCAGAAATGCTGCCGTTTACCAATCTAAAACTTTTAACGCCAACTTGTTTTTACTTATTTATAATAAAAAAACAATGTCCATTTTTTAAACAATAAAATTAAATTTTCGAAAATGAATGGAAGAATGTGAATGAATGATTTTCCACTATTCAAGTGGAAAGGCACACCTGTCAAGTCTTTTATCTCCCTTGTTTGCCAAACTTGGTGATATCATCAAAGCAAACACAAACACAGACGTCGGAGTGCTCGAGGCTACTGTTGCCTCGTTTTAAGCATTCACTGGCGGCAAGCGATAGACAAGCTATCAGATAAGCCGCCGACGATACGTCACACCTGCCAAAACACAGACGTCGGGGGCTATTGTCGCCTCGCTTAGCTACCTTTAGTGGCGACAGGCATAAAGAAAGTTCCACCTTTTAAGACGCCGACACTGGTCGGGGTGATCAAGTCTATTGTCGCCTCTGGCGCTCCTGTTTTCTTTTGAACCTTTGGTCGTGTGGTGCAATAGATTGCTTAACTTTCAAATTACGTGGAAAATATATGTATCATCACTCATCATCATCAAATCACATAAATGAAATTTCTTGTTGTAAAATGGAATGTATTGTTTTAAAAACGAAATAAAGATTTATAAAAAAAAAGAAAAACAAAAAAAAAGTTGCAATATCTGAGTTATAAGAAGGCTCAACACAGATAATTTTACAGCAAGTTGCAATATCTTAGCTATAAGAAGACTCAACACAGAAAATTTTACAGCAAGTTGCAATATCTGAGCTATAAGAAGACTAAACACAGACACTTTTACAGTAAGTTGCAATATCTGCATCAGCACAGCACAGAAAATTTCAGCTCAGCTTACATTGTTTACCGGGTATGCCTTCCCTCTTCAATTCCTTTTCGACGTCCGGGTTAGCTCGTTTGTTTCCAGAAATTTCTTCACATGGCCAATTTTAAGTTAGATAAGTACTTGCCTTGTGTGTGTGTTATTATATTTATATTTGTTATATTTTTTACCCGATGAAGGATTTTGCCAAAACGTCATAATTTGTCTCGTCTCTCCTTAGGTTCAGCTGCTGAACTCTTTCCTTACGAAAGCTTTTTATTGATGCAATGGAAGAGATTTAACAGACAGTATTTTTCATGGTTTACGAATTTACCTATATATTTATACTTATCTAACATATAAAAAGTAAAGTACCCCCATCACGTCAAGTGGCGTATAGGGAATATGGTGTTAGTGACCATAAATTTTAAAGACCTTCGGCACATAATTTTTGGGGTAATGTGGTCGGTATTACACCCGTGCCGCTTTACTTTCCCAGAAAAATTCCGGTACCCATTAAAGGCTGGGTGAACCCGGAAGCAAGGTTGGGATCGAACCCTTTGTAGTCCAGTTCACTAACCACTGAGCTATCGCGGCTCCCTTTGTCTAACATATAACAACATATTATATATGAATTTTGAGATAATTGAACAAGGTATTAGATTTCATCAATACCAAGATGATACAAAAATTCTAAAAAGAATATGGTTTGATAACGTTCACGCTAATCAAATTGAGAGTGACGCACTATGTGGCGAAACGTACAGTAAGAGTTAATACCATTTTATAATTGTTTTTTTCCTCTGCAGTTCTACTCACGGTTTCGCATAATATTTAGTGTATACGGCCGTTGGCGTCTTGACAGACGGTTGGTAGAAAGCAATCATGATAAGTCAGTACTTTGGTAAAGCATTAGTGTCTCATACTGGGTACTACTTTACTGAACATTAGAAAGTACAGTATGAGCTTATTATACACAACAAAACCCACTCCATGTAAGAGAGGCTGCTCAGGTTTTAGCCCCTGTCAGAAAAAGGTGTAATTTTTTTTCCCCTAACTGAACCACAATCTGCAAACCTTGTTTCCTGAAGGGCTGCAATATCAACATGTAGTCTCTGCAGCTCCATGTCGATGAGGGCTGTTTTCCTGATGTTTTCTACATTCGTGATTTTGTTATATTTAATTCAGGACACCTGAACCTAACGTTCCATGTGCCGAGTATGAGAGATTGTGTCTTCCTTCTGCTGTGTCCTAACGTTCCATGTGCCGAGTATGCGAGATTGTGTCTTCCTTCTGCTGTGTCCTAACGGTCCATGTGCAGAGTAGGAGAGATTGTGTCTTCCTTCTGCTGTGTCCTAACGTTCCATGTGCAGAGTAGGAGAGATTGTGTCTTCCTTCTGCTGTGTCCTAACGTTCCATGTGCAGAGTAGGAGAGATTGTGTCTTCCTTCTGCTGTGTCCTAACGTTCCATGTGCCGAGTATGTGAGATTGTCTTCCTTCTGCTGTGTCCTAACGTTCCATGTGCCGAGTATGAGAGATTGTGTCTTCCTTCTGCTGTGTCCTAACGTTCCATGTGCCGAGTATGAGAGATTGTGTCTTCCTTCTGCTGTGTCCTAACGTTCCATGTGCCGAGTATGCGAGATTGTGTCTTCCTTCTGCTGTGTCCTAACGTTCCATGTGCAGAGTAGGAGAGATTGTGTCTTCCTTCTGCTGTGTCCTAACGTTCCATGTGCCGAGTATGCGAGATTGTGTCTTCCTTCTGCTGTGTCCTAACGTTCCATGTGCCGAGTAGGAGAGATTGTGTCTTCCTTCTGCTGTGTCCTAACGTTCCATGAGCCGAGTATGAGAGATTGTGTCTTCCTTCTGCTGTGTCCTAACGAGGATGGAACTAACATTTCAACTTGCTTGCTATGCCTGGGCAAATAATAAGGAAATAATGATTTGCCCAAAACGCACTATCCCTCTCTGATCTCCTCTCTAAAGTGTTCCGAAGGAGGGACTAGGTCCTGACGTTCGGAAACAAAGTATTTAGTGTATTGTATGTTAAATAGTATACTATCTATTTGTGCTTAGCTCCTGTTTCCAGAAATACCAAAGGGAGATGAGGTAGAATCTTGATTAGTTCTGTTACACCGAAAAGACACAAGCAATCAGCTATGGTTCGCTGACAACTTTCAGCCCCTGCGCTCTCCTGCTAAAGCTAAATCTATTATAGTCCGTTCAGATTCGTTTGCCTAGACATTAATTTATTTTTTTCAAAAACTTATTTTTCATTTGCATTGATCTTTTGAAGTTAGGTTTAGAATACTAATGTCGCTATAAAAATATTTTTTTATCAAAGAAATGTGATCCAGTTTCAAAGATGCCTTATTTAGCCTATATTAAAAAAAAGTTAATCGATATTATAAACACCGGCGGGATTATGTAGATGCTTACATCTCACAGCTGATTCTTTAACATATAGGCATGACCTTCACGGCTGAATGCGCACCGTCCTAAAATAGTTATGTTTCCACTATAAATTTTTATAAAGAAATGTTACATATGAAATTTCCCGTTTAGCACAAAATGACATTTTAGCCGAAACCGGAAATTATGTGACGTCAAAATCACGGCCGTAGACTCGAGTTCGAGTCATAATTCAGAGGCAAATCTCAATATTTACAGAAAGGAGGCGGCACTATCCATATTATCTTCTGCAAGTCTATGTGAGAATGAATAAAAAGGCAAAATATTTTACTGAGCATAACATTGCTATAAAGATTTATCAATACTTCTGCAGAGAGCGTAAAAAGGGACATCTTTATTGTTCTTTATCAAACCCTGAGAAGAGAACAATGAATATTTTAGGTTTGTGTAAACGTTCATTTGATCGAATAGTTAAAGGAAGCGGATATTTATTGCCAACAAATGCAAGAAAGCAAGGAAGGAAAGAAACGTTAGACAGTTTTGATAAGGACCTAGTAAAAAGAGAAATATGTCGAATGTTTGATATAAACGAAGAAGTGACACTTAGAAAGTTGAAGCTTTGGCTGAAAACTAACAACGACATTGAAATATCAAAAACTTCATTATGGAAAATATTAAGAAGTGCAGGCTTCACCTTTAGAAAGTATGCTGGTGGAAAAAACATTATTTGTGAGAAGCCACATCTAGTAGCTCTTAGAAGCAAGTATTTACGTGAAGTGAAGGAAATGCGCGAAAATGATTATGATATTGTTTATTTAGATGAAACTTGGATCAACGCTCATCATACAAATGAAAAGGAATGGCAGTTAGCAGATGGAAGTATTAAAAGATCAGTACCAAGCAGTAAAGGGCAACGTTTGATAGTTGCACATGCAGGTAGCAGACATAATGGTTTGTTGCAGAATGCTCATCTCGTTTTCATTTCAAAATCCATAGACAATAGAGACTACCACTCCGAAATGAATGGGCACATATTTAAAGACTGGATCGAGAAAAGTATCCTTCCAATATTAGATCGACCTTCTTGTCTGATAATGGACAATGCTTCATACCATAACGTAGTTAACGTAGAAGATAGAATCCCAACATCATCAAGTACAAAAGATGCAATCAAAACGTGGCTCATAAAAGAACACATACAAGTTAACGACAGCTACTTGAAACCCGAATTGCTTAGCCTTGTAAAACAGACACAACGTACAAAGATATTTAAAATAGACAAGTTAATTCAAGAACATGGCCATAGATGTTTGAGACTACCTCCATATCATGCACACTTAAATCCTATAGAACTAGTTTGGGCAAAAGTTAAAGGACACGTAGCATATACAAATAAAACTTTCAAATTATGCGATGTTGAGACACTTACAAATCAGGCTCTATCAAATATAAATAAAGACTACTGGGTAAAATGTGAGGATCATGTGTTACGACAAGAAGAGGAATATTGGAAAAAGGATGGTTTGTTGTTTGTTCAGCCGAAAGCAGTAATCGACCTATTTGACTCGTCTGATTCTGAATGATCATTACTCTGATTAAGTCTACAGATAAATAGTTTGATTTGCAAAATTTCCTAGTTGATTTGTTAAACAGTTTATTGTTCAAGACCACCCAAGCAATCAAAAATATGTTATAAGCAAACCAACAACCATTACTTTGAATGGAAGCCTGCTTGAGTCAGTACAGAAGTTCAGCTATCTTAGATCCACTATTACAGCCACACTTTCCTTAGATGAGGAACTAAATGTACGTATTTGAAAGGCAGCGACAACATTTGGGAAACTCACACCAAGAGCATGGAACTATATCAAATTGACTCTACGAACAAAAGTTCTATATATAATTTAAAATTTGTATACTTGCCACCAAGTAAAATTTTATGGACACGCCTATGGGTCATCGTTGCACTAGATTACTGTAAAACATTTTGATTAGGGTCAAAATAATAGTTACATGGGCAAAGATCAAAGGAATTTGCCGCTTTAAGAAAACCGTTATAGCTAGACATCGAGTAACACATATGTTCTCGTGACATGGACATTTTAACACCGTATGCCAAAAATCATGTGAAATCATCAAGAACTTTTTGAATTATAAATCATAACATCTCGGCAAACGAACTGAACGGACTATAACTATATATATAGATATTTATTATAAAAGCAAATATCAAGGGAGATAATTACAAGATTGTTGTCACATTCAATATCTTCCGTTGTTTTGCTTATTTGACGCTAGGTATTTCAATATGTATTTGTTTAATTTTATGTTTGTACATGACAGCCCGCTAACTAATTTAATATGAATTTGTTTATTTTTTTTATGTTTTTTTCCTCTTGGAACTTTCCATTTATTTATTCAGTCAGTAAATTAATTAAAGCTACTTATTACGCTGACATAGGGAGCCGTGATAGCTCAGTGGTTAGTAAACTGGACTACAAAGGAAAAGAGGTAGGGTTCGATCCCAACCGATGGCTTCCAGTTCACCCAGCCTTTAATGGGTACCGGATTTTTTTCTGGGAAAGTAAAGTGGCACGGGCGTAATACCGACCACTTAACCCCAAAAATCATGTGCCGAAGATCTGTAAAATTTATGGTCACTAACACCATATTTCCTATACGCCACTTGGCGTGACTAGGGTACTTTACTTACTACTACGCTGACGTCACTGTTTGTTGTGTTTTGCGAACTTCACAATAATATAATCAGTACCAAGCCTGCTGGCGTAGGTGATCATGTCTCTCCACAACTTTTGATCTCTACAGTTATTTATCATTTCTGTTGTTAACCTTCTGCCAAGCCATTCTCTTAAGCTGTCTGGTATATTTTCTCTTTTCTTTCCTCTATCTCTTCATCCCTCAATTTTCCCAGTTGTTACAATATATTCCAGCTGTTCTCTTCTCATTATATGGCCAAAAAAATGATGATTGTTTATTTCTAATATTGGAAATTAGCTCTCTTTTTGCTTTGGCCTCTTTCAGAGCGTTTTGATTACTCTTCTTAGCTGTCCATGGTATTCTCAATATTCTTCTGTAAAACCACATTTCTACAGACTGAAGTGTTTGTCTTGTCTGTTGTCCTATTGTCCATGATTCACATCCATATGTTAAGACTAGATCTAAAAAAACATGTAATAACTCTTTTTCTTGTTTCTATTATCAAAAATGGATTGCATAATATCTTCCTCATTTTTTGGAAAGCTGCTGTTGCCTGAGCCATTCTGCATCTCACCTTTGTAAAAAAAAATATGTATAATAATGTACACATAAAGCATATTAGGTTAAGGCAATGTTTTCACTAAAACAAAAATCTTCAGAGAATGTACATACAAAATGCCATATAAACTGGCCGGTCATACATCATTATAAATTAAATAACTAAAATGCAAGAATGTTTTCCGTGATTCTCTTTTTAAAAAAAAAAATGTGAATAGTAAAGTAATAAGACATAATGAAGGTGAAATAAGGTGATGTTTATCTGTCAATGGTACAAGAGTACGAACAATCAGAGATGTGGCTATTGTATTCACCATCACACATCAATTCTCCATCACTAAGACTTCAACTGCTGCACTAGCATCTGGGATCAACATTTCTTCTTTTTCCCCCTCAACTCCCTACCGCACTCAAACATTTGCATCAGTAGCAAACATAAACCAACCAAGCATTTGCTTAAAATTAGAAAACAGCTCCCAGTATCTCCATCAACAGACAAAGTGTTTACATGAAAGTTGATTTTTTTTCAATTTTAAGAAGTAATCCTCCAGCCAATGAAACTAGATCTACCCCCAACCTTATTTAAATTCTCATAAGTCATCATGATTGACCCACGACGTTTATTATGTGATCTAATGTTGCGAATAATATTATAATGACTGAGCCTGCGCATATCTGTAGACCTCTCAGCATAAGATTTTGTAACAGTTTTTGAATGTCACTGACAACCGTTCGCATTTTGTAGATTTGTGGAACAGCTTATATGTGTTTCTGATTACATGAACACCCTTTTCACGTAGGGGAACTGATTTCAATTCACTTGTCACTGCAAGTAACAATACATGAGCCCTGTAATATATCTATGGAATAGTTCTTCCTGATTTATCTGGCATTCTTTTGTGGACTCCGGAGATACTGCCGGGAGAATTCGAGCCTCCATCAAATTCACAAGCAATAAGATGATCACATGACATACATCGTTTATTTATTTCACATTCAATGTTCTGTTTGTGATCGTTTCAGCTGCTGTATTTTGTGATGGTTTCAGTTATTGCATTTTGTGATGGTTTCAGTTATTGCATTTTGTGATGGTTTCAGTTATTGCATTTTGTGATGGTTTCAGTTATTGCACTTTGTTATGGTTTCAGTTATTGTATTTTGTGATGGTTTCAGTTATTGCATTTTGTGATGGTTTCAGTTATTGCATTTTGTGATGGTTTCAGTTATTGCACTTTGTTATGGTTTCAGTTATTGTATTTTGTGATGGTTTCAGTTATTGCATTTTGTGATGGTTTCAGTTATTGCATTTTGTGATGGTTTCAGTTATTGCACTTTGTTATGGTTTCAGTTATTGTATTTTGTGATGGTTTCAGTTATTGCATTTTGTTATGGTTTCAGTTATTGCATTTTGTGATGGTTTAAGTTGTTGTATTTTGTGATGGTTTTAGTTATTGCATTTTGTGATAGTTTCAGTTATTGCATTTTGTGATGATTTCAGCTGTTGTATTTTGTGATGGCTTCAGTTGTCGTATTTTGTGATGGTTTCAGGTGTTGTATTTTGTGATGGTTTCAGTTGTTGTATTTTGTCATGGTTTCAGTAGTTGTATTTTGTCATGATTTCAGCTGTTGTATTTTGTGATAATTTCAGCTGTTGTATTTTATGATGGTTTCAGGTGTTGTATTTTGTCATGGTTTCAGCTGTGGTTGTATTTTGTGATGGTTTCAGCTGTTGTTGTATTTTGTGATGGTTTTAGTTGTTGTATTTTGTCATGGTTTCAGCTGTTGTTGTATTTTGTGATCTTTTGAGCTGTTGTATTTTTTTATGGTTTCAGCTGTGGTTGTATTTTGTGATTGTTTCAGCTGTTGTATTTTATGATGATTTCAGCTGTTGTTGTATTTGTGATGGTTTCAGTTGTTGTATTTTGTCACGGTTTCAGCTGTTGTTGTATTTTGTCATGGTTTCAGTTATTGTATTTTGTCAGGGTTTCAGGTGTTGTATTTTGTGATGGTTTCAGTTGTTGTATTTTGTGATGGTTTCAGCAGTGGTTGTATTTTGTGCTGATTTCAGCTGTTGTATTTTGCGATGGTTTCAGTTGTTGTGGGTGTCCGGTTAGCGCAATCGATAGGCGGTTGGCTTACCACGGCAACAGCCGGGGTTCGTAATCCTGGCGAGGACACCTGGGTTTTACTAATTCCCTAAAAATTAGTAGGAGCCGCGATAGCGCAGTGGTTAGTGAACTGGACTACTACGGACAAGGGGTAGGGTTCGATCCCAACCGACGGCTCCGGGTTCACCCAGCCTTAAATGGGTACCGGATTTTTTCTGGGAAAGTAAAAGCAGCACGGGCGTAATACCGACCACATTACCCCAAAAATCATGTGCTGAAGGTCTGTAAAATATAGGGTCACTAACACCATATTTCCCTATACGCCACTTGGCGTGACGGGGGGTACTTTACTTTTTTTACTTCAGTTGTTGTATTTTGTAATGGTTTCAGCCGTGGTTGTATTTTGTGCTGGTTTCAGCTGTTGTATTTTGTGATTATTTCAGCTGTTGTATTTTGTGATGGTTTTAGCTGTTGTATTTTGTGATGGTTTCAGCTGTTGTATTTTGTGATGGTTTCAGTTGTTGTATTTTGTCATGGTTTCAGGTGTTGTATTTTGTGATGGTTTCAGTTGTTGTATTTTGTCATGGTTTCAGCTGTGGTTGTATTTTGTGCTGGTTTCAGCTGTTGTTGTATTTTGTGTTGGTTTCAGTTGTTATATTTTGTCATTGATTCAGCTGTAGTTGTATTTTGTGATGGTTTCAGCTGTTGTATTTTGTGATGATTTCAGCTGTTGTATTTTGTGATGGTTTTAGCTGTTGTATTTTGTGATGGTTTCAGCTGTTGTATTTTGTGATGATTTCAGCTGTTGTATTTTATGATGATTTAAGCTGTGGTATTTTATGATGGTTTCAGTTGTTGTATTTTGAAGTGGCATTACACACAAAAATGTCTCTAATTTGTCCACAGTCTGTCACATATCTCACACATATATCTCACACACATATCTCACACACATATCTCACACATATATCTCACACACATATCTCACACACATATCTCACACATATATCTCACACACATATCTCACACACATATCTCACACATATAGACAGTTCATATTTGTTGGCAGTGTTTGTAGATTCATCAACCATCAAAGCAAATGGTTTCCCCTTAATTTCAGCAGCAAACCTTTTATCAAGTACCTCTCCCATGTAACATTTCACAAGTTGTGTCTTTACTGCAATATGTAGCTCGTTCACTGTGTTTGTGAAACCAGTCACTTAAACACTTAACACACGGTCCCATAACATTTCTCACACTCTGTTCATATTTGGTTGTGTGGGTTGCCTCCTCTTTAAGAAGGAAAGATAAACTCCTCATCAAAATAGTTATGTCAGACCTTCTTCTTTCTTATTCTTTTTTCTTCTTCTTTCCTTCCTCATTTGCCTTTCAGCGTCGAGGGGAGATATAATTTGTGGTCTTTTGCTTTTCTGTTCACCTCTGCTGCTGTTATGTTTCCTAGTGATTCTAATATTCCATCGATCAATCTTTTTCGTGGTCGACCCTTGGTTCTGGTATTCTCGCAACGTTTATTGAAGGCTCGTTATGTTGTGTTTTGATCACTCTGCCTTGTCACGTGGCCAAACCATTTTATCTGTTGTTTCTTTATATATATTCTATGGCGGGGGCTATTCCTAGCTTTTTTTCTGTGATCTTGTCTCTCATGTTGTTTCATGTCATTCGTTTAACACATTTCATCTCAGTAGAGGTTATTTTCTTATTGTTCTTGCATTTAGGTTCCAGGACTGGCATTGGTAGCACAACGCTGGGATTAATATATGTACCAGACCTATTTTCTTCAATATCAGATTTGCATTGCTGATGTAGGATAACATGAATAGGTCTCTGTTCATGCAACATAATATTCCCCTTTCTATTGCATTTTTAAATGATATTCTGTAGAATCATATTTGTTTTTCTCAATTTCCCAGTAGTTTCTGTTGCTTTCATATAATTAATGAAAGTCACTTTTAATAAAAACAGCTTTGGTTTTGTTTTCTGAAGTATGTTTGCGTCATTCAGTGAGTATCTAGAACAAGCACGACAAAATGCACCACATCGATATTTATCTGCAAAAAGCCACTTGTAGTTATCTGTACAAGAATCAATAAAATTATACACAGGCCTAAAGCTAGCTTCTCACGAAGTATATGTTAATGAACTTGCAGTTGGTATGGACGCTGGATCGTGAGAAAATGTTACTATGGTAGTTGTCTGAATGGGATAACTGCCAGCATCTTCGGTAGTTTTTTTTTCACAGAAATTATATTTAAGTGACGCAGAATGGCTCAGGCAAATGCAGCTTTCCAAAAAATGAGGAAGATGTTGTGAAATCCATTTTTGCAACAGAAACGAGAAGAAGAGTTCTTACATGTTATGTAGAGCCAGTATTAGCATACGGATGTGAATCATGGACAATAAGACAACAGACAAGAAAATAAGTGAAGTTTGTAGAAATGTGGTTTTACAGAAGAATGTTAAGAACACTTATCAGAAGCTGCTAGAAGAAGGGATTGAGCAGTACAGAAGAGAAAATCATGAAGAAAAAGTCACAACCAAATGGCAATGCATGAAAAACAGTATACAAGAATCCTGCATCACCTTACCCAAAAAAAGAAAGTAACAAAAAACAAAAATGGATAACTGACAACATTTTAGAAAAAAATGGAAGAGAGAAGACAAGCGAAAAACACTGCCAGATACAAGGAAATTGATAATGAAATACAAAAAATGCGCAAAAAGGCAAAAGAAGACTGGCTCAACCAAAAATGTCTAGAAGTCGAAACTATGGAAAGTAAACAAAATTTAAGAGGAATGCACACAGAAATAAAAAGAATGACTAATAAACACAAAAAAGCTACAGGAAACGGGTGTATTGCAAACAAAGAGGGAAGAATGCTAACAGACAACAAAGATATAATCGATAGATGGCAGGAATAAAAAACAGAATTATTTCATGACGAAAGGGACAAAAACCATTTATAAAATGTACATCCAGCTATAAAATCCTGAAATATGAAGTAGAAAAAGCTATAAAAACAATGAAAAAAGGAAAAGCAGCAGGACCTGACAATATACAGATAGAGATGATACAGGCACTAGACGATTTTGGCATTGAAATAATCACAGACATATGCAATGACATATACCAAACAGGATACATACCAAATGAACTAAAAACATCAACTTTTATTGCATTGCCTAAAAAGAATGGTGCAGTTGAATGCAGCGATTTTAGAACAATAAGCCTAATGAGCCAGGTAACCAAAATTTTACTAAAAGT
The DNA here is from genome assembly GCA_032433765.1 of Megaustenia siamemsis. Lineage (NCBI taxonomy): Eukaryota > Metazoa > Mollusca > Gastropoda > Stylommatophora > Ariophantidae > Megaustenia > Megaustenia siamemsis. The sequence continues at coordinate 20,842,638 of JAVIAB010000046.1, forward strand.
TATACAAGGAAGGATTCAGAATAAAATTAATAATAAATTAGATGAGCAGCAATTCGGATTCAGGAAAAACAGTGGAACAAAAAGAAGCCATATTCAGCATGAGGACATTGATTGTAAAGTACATAGAAGTAAACAAACCAATATATGCCTGCTTTATAGACTACACCAAAGCTTTTAGTAGAATACACCATGAGCAACTTATAGACTGCCTAAAAGATATAAATCTGGATGACACAGACATACGACTGATATGTAATTTGTATTGGGAGCAAACAGCAATAATAAAATATAACAAGGAGAACTCTACACCCATGGACATAAAAAGAGGAGTAAGACAAGGATGCATCCTATCACCAAACTTGTTCAATCACTGAGCAAATCTTTAAAAACATCAATGAGATGCCAGGCCTTAACATTAATGGGAAGATAATCAATAACCTAAGATATGCTGATGATACTGTACTACTAGCAGAAAATCCTAAAGATCTACAACAATTACTTAATGTAATAAACATGACAAGCAAAAAATATGGACTAGGTATGAATGTCAAAAAGACTAAAACTATGACCATAAACAAAGAAAATTCTCAAGACCTACAAATAAATATGAAAGTTGAAGGAACACATCTGGAGACAGTTCAGAGCTACTACTACCTTGGACATACTATAACCAGTGATGGAAAATGTAAAACTGAAATAAATAAAAGAATAGGTATGGAAAAAAGTAATTTTAATGCCATGAAAAATATACTAACATAAAAAAAAATAACACCAGGACTAAAACTAAGAACAGCAAAATGTTACATCCTCTGAATATACCTGTATGGTGCAGAAACATGGACATTAGACAAGAAAACAGAACAGAAAAATGAAGCCTCTGAAATGTGGATTTATAGAAGAATAGGTAGAATTGGATAAAAAGAAAAGAAAACAAACGATGAAGTCTTAAAACAACTAAAAATGAAAAGAGAACTACTAAACACAATTCAAACAAGAGAAATGAAATTTTTGGGGCAGGTTAATAGACACAACAGACTAATGAAAGTAATATTGGAAGGGGAAAATACAAGATAAAAGAGGCAGAGGCAGACCAAGACTAACATGGACGAGTAATATCAAAAGATGGAGAAGTGAGCCTATGACAATTTGCGCCATCAAAGAAGAGTGGAATGGCGCTCCATGGTAGCTAACCTTCGATGCGGAGACGACACTTAATGATGATGATCTTGAAGAAGGGCATGAGTTTGGAACGGACTATAGCAATGCCCATATTTTTGTGATTTTAGCGCAATTATTGAATAATAAATAAATAAATCTGAAACAAGTGCAACGTGTCAAATACTTGGGCACAATAATATCATCAGATGGGAGATGCACCACAGAAATAAAAAGCAGAATAGCTCAGGCCAAAATAGCATTTCAGAAAATGAAAAATACCTTATGCAACAAATCTATGTCAATAAAAATGAGAAAGAGAGTTCATCGGTGCTATATAGAACCAATTCTGACCTATGGAAGCGAATCATGGACAATAGACAAACAAATGAAAAGACGATTAGAGGCCACAGAGATGGGATTTCTCAGAAGAATGTTGAAAGTTCCCTGGACAGCTAAAAAGACCAATGAGGAAGTTCTCAAAGACCCAAACACAAAAAGGGAGCTCTTAAAAAACATCAGAAAGAAGCAATCAACATTTTTCGGGCACATCATGAGAAGAGTAAAGTTTGAAAACTTGGTTACAACTGGCAAAATAAAAGGAAAGAGAGATCACGGACGACAAAGAGAGAAAATACTGGATGGCTCAGTGTCATGGCATGGAAAACAGTCAACAACAGAACTGATACATATGTTTTCGGAGGTACTCATATTTTTGTTCCCATTGATGAGTAATTGACGTTTCAAGCCGGGTATCTCTACTGAGACCAGGGGTGGTTGCCGCAGAGAGAAATTATAAATAAAAATCCCAACTGGTGTAGCCGGGATTTGAACCCACAACCTCTCTGTCTCGAGGCCGACGTCTTACCTCGAGAACAACCACCCACCTAGACGAGCAATTTGGATTTGTTAACTCTTCTTCTTCTTCTCTTCTTCTTCCTCCTTCTTCTTCTTCTCTTCCTCTTCCTTCTTCTTTTTCTTCTTCCTCTTCCTTCTTCTTCTTCTTCTTCTCTTCCTCCTTCTTCTTCTCTTTCTCTTCCTTCTTCTTCTTCTCTTCCTCTTCCTTCTTCTTCTTCTCTTCTCTTCCTCTTCTTCTTCTCTTCTTCTTCTTTCTTCTTCTTCCTCCTTCTTCTTCTTCCTCTTCTTCTTCTTCTCTTCTTCTTCCTCCTTCTTCTTCTTCTTCCTCTTCCTTCTTCTTCTTCTTCTTCTCTTCCTCTCCTTCTTCTTCTTCTTCTCTTCCTCTTCCGTCTTCTTCTTCTCTTCCTCTTCCTTCTTCTTCTTCTCTTCCTCTTCCTCCTCCTCTTCTTCTTCTCTTCCTCTTCCTTCTTCTTCTTCTTCTTCTCTTCCTCCTTCTTCTTCTCTTCTTTTCTTCCTCTTCCTTCTTCTTCTTCTTCTTCTCTTCCTCTTCCTCCTCTTCTTCTTCTTCACTTCCTCTTCCTTTTTCTTCTTCTTCTCTTCCTCTTCTTCTTCTTCTTCTTCTTCTTCTTCTTCTTCTTCTTCTTCTTCTTCTTCTTTTTCTCTTCCTCTTACTTCTTCTTCTTCTCTTCCTCTTCCTTCTTCTTCTTCTTCTCTTCCTCTTCCTTCTTCTTCTTCTTCTCTTCCTCTCCCTTCTTCTTCATCTCTACCTCTTCCTTCTTCTTCTTCTTCTCTTCCTCTTCCCTTCTTCTTCTTCTTCTTCTTCTTCTTCTCTTCCTTCTTCTTCTTCTTCTCTTCCTCTTCCTCCTTCTTCTTCTCTTCTTCTTCCTCCTTCTTCTTCTTCCTCCTCCTTCTTCTTCTCTTCTTCTTCCTCCTTCTTCTTCTTCTCTTCCTCTTCCTTCTTCTTCTTCTTCTCTTCCTCCTTCTTCTTCTTCTTCTTCTTCTTCTTCTTCTCTTCCTCTCCTTCTTCTTCTTCTTCTCTTCCTCTTCCGTCTTCTTCTTCTCTTCCTCTTCCTTCTTCTTCTTCTCTTCCTCTTCCTCCTCCTCTTCTTCTTCTCTTCCTCTTCCTTCTTCTTCTTCTCTTCCTCTTCCTTCTTCTTCTTCTCTTCTTCTCTTCCTCTTCCTTCTTCTTCTTCTTCTCTTCCTCTTCCTCCTCTTCTTCTTCTTCTCTTCCTCTTCCTTTTTCTTCTTCTTCTCTTCCTCCTTCTTCTTCTTCTTCTTCTTCTTCTTCTTCTTCTTCTTCTTTTTCTCTTCCTCTTACTTCTTCTTCTTCTCTTCCTCTTCCTTCTTCTTCTTCTTCTCTTCCTCTTCCTTCTTCTTCTTCTTCTTCTCTTCCTCTCCCTTCTTCTTCCTCTCTACCTCTTCCTTCTTCTTCTTCTTCTCTTCCTCTTCCTTCTTCTTCTTCTTCTTCTCTTCCTTCTTCTTCTTCTTCTTCTTCTTCTTCTTCTTCTTCTTCTTCTTCTTCTTCTCTTCCTCTTCCTTCTTCTTCTTCTTCTTCTCTTCCTCTTCCTTCTTCTTCTTCTTCTCTTCCTCTTCCTCCTCTTCTTCTTCTACTCTTCCTCTTCCTCCTCTTCCTCCTCCTCTTCTCTTCCTCCTCCTCTTCTTCTTCTCTTCCTCTTCCTCCTCTTCTTCTTCTTCTCTTTCTCTTCCTCCTCTTCTTCTTCTGCTCTTCCTCTTCCTCCTCTTCTTCTTCTGCTCTTCCTCTTCCTCCTCTTCTTCTTCTTCTCTTCCTCTTCCTCCTCTTCTCTTCTCTTCCTCTTCCTCTTCCTCCTCTTCTTCTTCTTCTCTTCCTCTTCCTCCTCTTCTTCTTCTGCTCTTCCTCTTCCTCCTCTTCCTCCTCTTCTTCTTCTTCTCTTCCTCTTCCTCCTCTTCTCTTCTCTTCCTCCTCTCCTCTTCCTCTTCCTCCTCTTCTCTTCTCTTCCTCCTCTCCTCTCCTCTCTCTCTCTCTTCTCTTCTCTTCTCTTCTCTTCTCTTCTCTTCTCTTCTCTTCTCTTCTCTTCCTCTTCCTCCTCTCCTCTCCTCTTCCTCCTCTTCTCTTCTCTTCCTCTTCCTCTACCTCCTCTTCTCTTCCTCTTCCTCCTCTCCTCTCCTCTTCCTCTTCCTCCTCTTGTCTTCTCTTCCTCTTCCTCTACCTCTACCTCCTCTCATCTCCTCTCCTCTCCTCTCCTCTCTTCTCTTCTCTTCCTCTTCCTCCTCTCCTCTCCTCTTCCTCTTCCTCCTCTTCTCTTCTCTTCCTCTTCCTCTTCCTCCTCTTCTCTTCTCTTCCTCTTCCTCCTCTCCTCTCCTCTCCTCTCTTCTCTTGTACCAATTCGGGTGTCGTGGGAGATAGAAAACTCTGGTTGTCGCCCTTTTGGCGGCTTCACTCATTGTCAATTGAAAATTTGTTGTAGCGTTTCTTTGATGTTGTCTGCCCATCTTACTCAATGTCTGCCTCTTGATCTTCTCCCTTCTTCCCTTTTAATATGTGATTTGAGTGACTAAATAGTCTTGTTTATATGAAGAGCTGAATGGGTGTTATTATAATGAAGATGATACCCGGATGTCAACATGTTTGTTTTGTGACCTAATTTAACTGACCTTAACAATACATAACAGATGAACCGTATGCAAAATTAAGTTAATTTAAATGGGTGGATACAAAGCGAGGGAAAGGCCAGTAATATTTGTGGGTTGGTTGGGAATATGAACTATTGTAGGGGTATCAGGTGTCATTTTTATAATAGGGAACATTCTCTTGCATTTTCTAATAAAGATGTCTTTTAGAAGCCTTGAAAAGTTGTGGAGATCAAAACTTATCAGCACAAACACAAAACTTACACTATTCAAAGCAAACGTACAATCCATCCTTACGTATGCGTGTGAGAGCTGGAAAACAACAAGAGATATAGAAACAAAGTTGAACGCATTCGAAAATAAATGTCTAAGGAAAATACTTGGTATAGCATGGAACGAATTCAAAACAAATGAGGAAATTAGAGAAATCGCCAATCAACCACTAAAATCTTCAGTAATAAAGAAAAGACGATGGGCATATGTTGGACATGTGATGAGAAGAGATAATAACCGAATAGCAAAGTAAGCCCTTATGTGGAAAGCAACAGGTAAGAGGAAAAGAGGCCGACCCAGAGAGACACTGAGAAGAACATTGATCAGAGAGGCAAGAGAGGCAGGAATAGGCTCCCTCAATGAGATAGAGTTGCTTCCACAGAACAGAGACAAATGGCGAGATTTGATAAAATATATTTAAAAGAATTGAAAACTGTTAGAATACAAATTTAGATAAGAGAAAGAGTATCAGGGTCTATCATCATCATCAAGTACCGGGCCTACTGGCATAGGTGATCATGTCTTTCCACAACTTTCGATCTCGGCAGCTATTTATCATTTCTGTTGTTGACCTTCTGTCAAGCCATTCTCTTAAGCTGTATGCTATTTTTTCTCTTTGCTTCCCTCTATCTCTTCGTCCCTCAATATTTCCAGTTGTTACAATATATTCCAGTTGTTCTCTTCTCATTACATGGCCAAAAAATGATGATTGTTTCTTCCTAATATTGGAAATTAGCTCTCTTTTTGCTTTGATCTCTCTCAGAACATCTTCATTATTCTTCATAGCTGTCCATCGTACTCACAACATTCTTCTGTAAAACCACATGTCTACAGACTCCAGTGATTTTCTTGTCTGTTGTCCTATTGTCCTTGATTCGCAACCATATGTTAAGACTGGCTCTACATAACATTTAAGAACTCATTTTCTTGTTTCTATTGTCAAAAATGGATTGCATAGTAAGTAATGAGAGCCGCGGTTTTCGATCCTGGATAATTGTTTGAAGAAAGAGGAAGGAGGAAAGGAGGAAAGATTTACTCTGTAAGTACAAGAGTTATATAATCAAATACCACCACTTTCTCATGGTGGAGAGTGCTGGAACCTCCCGGAGAGTGATGCAATGATATATATGTATATATATATATATGTATATATGTATGGGACTTAGAAGTAGTATGGTGGGTGTAAAGCTCATGAAGGGGGGTTGTTGGTGGATAATTGGTTAATGAGTGATGGACATCAGTGTTTCGCGCCAAAGTGACAACCAATAGGAGCGAATGTATGTTGTCCTGCTATAGACCACGCCCACTCCGGAAGCGAAACTACCATATTAGGGACTAGCGATATGTTAGTTATTTCATAGATATTGTGAGCATATATATTTATAATAATAATAAATTAGTATTTATTATATCCACGTGGACGTAAAGGGACCGTATTTAAGACAGATACGGACCATAATCAGTGAAATTTAATCAGGTATCTCTCGCTGGCGACATGAACGGACAGTCAATATTCTCCCACCGTGGCACATAATGACCCAATCGTTACTGTTCTCCTGTGAGACAATCGATTCTTTTGCCCACGTGAGCGGAACTGCAACAGGTTGTTATGTAAAAAAGGCGCCATATCTTGTCTCAAATGTGGGAAATTGTGGGAAAGCTTTTGGGATATGGATAGACACGGGAAGACATGCACCGGGGATAAACGAAATGATAACTATGTAGGTGCAATTTTTAGGAACTAGGAAACGATACTTCAAACGATAGCTAATCGGGGTATAGTGGTTCCTAATAATTACGTATATCCCTACAGAGCAACGTACGATTCTGAATGTTACTTTAGTAATGTACCGACGACAGATGAAGGTAATTGTGTCACCGAATATGTAGCCAGGCATATTCCAATGTCGTGTGCCGTAGCCAGTAATATTCCTGGTTATGAGAAACCGATATGCTTTGTAAGCGAGGGTGATTCCCAAAAATTAGTAAGTAGAATGATAGATTATCTAGAGACATTATTGAAACGGGCATATAGAATCTTACGCGCCAGTTTCAAACACGTTTTTGACAGTTTAAAAGACAGGGGTGACTGTAGTAACCTCATAGGGGAACTCAAGTCATACTTAAGAGAGCTCCCGTTATAGGATTCAACTCTGGAAAGTATGATCTAAACGTTATCAAACCATATTTAATAAGGCAATTTATAGCGGCGGCGAACAAAGTAGAAAAAGCGAACGAAGAAGTAGAAGCTGAAAAAGAAGAAGATTATGAAGAAGAAGACGAAGAAGATGATGAAGAAGATAAAAAAGAAGGAAAGCCGAAACAAAACAAAACTAAAAAAGTGGTGATCTCACCTTTCAAGTTTATCGTAAGTGCAATAATAATTTTATGTGCGTCTCCACCAGACGACTAAAGTTCTTAGATATTATTCATTATCTCGCCCCGGGGTTCTCTTATAGTAAATACTTGGCGGTGTACAAGATTAAAGAGACTAAAGGTGTATTTTGTTACGAGTATATTACGAACTTAAAAACTTTACACGAAACCTCTCTTCCCCCTCATGAAGCCTTCTTTTCGACGCTTAAAAACTGTAATATTTCGAACGAAGAGTACGAGTATTGTAAAAAGATATGGGTGGACAATAACATATCTACTATCAGGGATTTTCTAATGTGGTATAATAATAAGGATGTTGGACCCTTCCTACTCGCATTAGAAAAACAAATAGATTTTTACGCAGGTTTAGGTGTAGATATGTTTAAGGACGACATTTCCGTCCCCGGTGTGACGTTAAGATACCTCTTTAACACCATACCTAAAAACGCAGTCTTTTCGTTATGTGGTAAACGAGAGGCAGAGCTTCATAAAACCCTTATAGATAATATTGTGGGTAGCCCGAGCATAATCTTTCATCGCAACCACGAGAAGGGGCAAACGTTTATTAGAGGTAATCCTGAAAATGTAGTAGAAAGTCTTAAAGGCTACGACGCAAATGCTCTGTATCTCTGGGCATTGATGCAGAAAATGCCCTCTGACTTTCCAATTACACGGAAAAATGAGGACGGGTTTAGACAGCGTAAGGTTAATTATTACGATCAGGAGAGTAGAGAGTGGGTGACTTGGGTAGCACACAAGCATAACATAGAGCTGCGAACTTAAAACAACGGAGGTGAGGAACCTAAAGCACTTTGTAGAATTAGAGTGGATGGCTTCTGTCAAAAAAGTAACCTAGTCCTGAGTTTTCTTGGCTGTCTGACACACGGCCACGTCTGTCCCTTCACTAAAAAACACAAAGGTGTTAACCCCATAAACAAGAAAACTTTGTCAGAGTTATACGACAAGACCCGCGATATTTGCGGTTAATATTAATATTTAACCAACGATGTTGGAGTTGAAGTGGTTGAGATGTGGGAATGTCAATGGCTAGAACTAAAGAAAACTGATAGCACCATTATTCCAGTTCTTAAACAAGCCCTCCCCAGATCTAAACCATCGTATGCCAGGGAAAAAATTATCCCTAACCGTCGCGACGATTTTGAAATCTGTTAACTACGAAACGCTGTTTGGTCTGCGATATTCATGTCCCCGGCTCTCTCAAGGACTATTTTAGCGAAATGACACCCATATTTAAAAACGTAGACGTGTGTAGAGACGATATAGGAGAGCTTATGAAGGAATACGCCGTGAAAAAAAATTATTGACGACCCCTAGACGTACCTTTATAGGTAGTTATATCGGGAAGAAAATACTTTTGGCCACCCCCTTATTAAAATGGTATTTAGATCACGGTCTAGAGATAACCAATATCTACCAGGTGATCGAATACCACCCTGTTAGATGTTTCAAGCAATTTGGGGACACTGTATCCGACGCCAGGAGAAAAAGGGATGTAGATGAGACGCAGTCCATTACTAGTGAGACCATTAAGTTGTTAGGAAGTTCGGCATACGGGAAATCTCTCACAGATAAAACGAAACACGAAAACGTCGCGTACTGCGAGGGTGAGGCCGCGTCCAAGCTCGTTAACGATCCGCTATTTAAACATGTGACAGATTTAGGAGTAGGAAATATATTCGAGGTGGAAATGTTAAAAAAGACGACGAGGTGGGACCTTCCGTTACAAATCGGCTACTTTGTGTATCAATACGCCAAGCTACGGATGTTGCAATTTTATTACGATTTTTTAAATCGGTTCGTAGAGAGATCATACTTTCAACTGTGTGAAATGGACACTAACAGTATGTATTTGGCGTTAAGTAAACCTAGTTTAACTGACGCTGTTAGACCACGTTTACTCGACACATTTTATAAAGAGTACGATCAATGGTTCCCCTCAGAGACTTGTAGCGTTCATCGGGAGGAGTTTGTTAGGAGTAAAGATAAAGTTAAGGTAGATTGTCGAGACTGTGAAAAAACAAAATTGTATCATAAACGTACCCCCGGTCTTTTTAAGTTAGAGTACGAAGGGGATGGGATGGTATCGTTATGTAGCAAAACATACCACTGTTTTGGAGATTACTCAAAACTAGTACTAAAAGGCTTAGCAAACATCACAATAAATTAGACAAAGGTATATTTATGAAGGTTTTCAAGACACAACAGGCACAGGGAGGGAAAAATGTGGGGTTTAATGATATAAATCGAGTGTCTATACATATCCCAACAACTTTTCCAAAATTTTCCACATTTGGGACAAGAAAAGCCCGGACCGCCTTATCTATATCCGCTATATACATAAAATGTTCCTCGTAAAATAGAACTCGTAAGGTGTCGCTAAAAGTCGTACTACCTCTTAGCATTGGGGACAGGGCTTGTTCTTTGTCAAAAGCGAAGACGTCCACGTTAATACCGAAACACTTATCTAGTGAAGGGATCTGAGCTAGCGTTACACCAGGGAACTCGCCGACTGTATCTAAATCCTGATGGTCTTGCCACTGTTTCAGGAGATCGCTGGTGGGTCTGTGTAAATTCTAAGATTAGCGCCCCTAAACAACGCCACGCATCTAAAGAAACAGAGATTATCAGTATACGCTGGCCCGTGCTTGCTATTTTGTAATGTATAAATGAATTTATTGTTTGTAATGTGCAGTGGGAGCTCGGTTATTAGACAGCCGATAGGATATTCGACGTAATGATAGCAATAGAAGGTTGTAGATGGAATGGCTTCAAGTGAATATTTACTGCTAGGTCTGTTATGATTTCCGTGATTTAAAGGGTCGCTATCTTGTAGCTGTGTAAGGACCTATCAAAATCTGCCCTGTTATTTATAACCATCGGAGTTGGAAGAATTAAACTATTATTGAAACTACTATGGAACCAACGAAGTTCATTGTTCTCTTTATTCCTCAGGATGAAATTGTGAGAATAATTTATTTTAAATCTACGTGTTTGGTTGTTAAAGATGGGAGTGAGAAGACTGGACCAGTTCGGAGATAGCGGTGAATTTAGTTTGTAAAACACAGTGTGCACCGAGAGATGTCTGTTATTATTACTATGTGATCTTATCGCCGGCCAATTGTCGACATATACTTGTATAACATCTGCCAGTAAACTAGATTAACTGTCTAATTCGAGATCTTTTTGCGCTTTCTTGGTGTATTGTCTCTCTGCCGCCGGTTGTACATTATTCCCCTTCCTCTTATTTGTTGGTGCAGCTGCGGACTTTGAACAGGTCCGCAGTGTCGAAGCTGATGAGGCGGAGGAGGTTGACACTGATGAGGAGGAGGAGGTTGATGCTGTTGATGGTCGTGTCGAGGATGCTGAGCTTGTAACTGTTGATATCGCTAGTTGGTGTTTATTTTTAATATGGGTTTTTAAATTGTCCTGTCTGGTACATTCGCATACGCATAGAGGACACTGTTATGTATGTTTATTGTGAACACTGTCTCTATATCGATCTAGATTATCTTGTCTATTGAAGATTTTCCCGCAGTCTTTACACGTGTATTTAGTATTAATGTGTACAGATGATATGTGGTCTGTACTGTATCTAGCCGTAGACTGCTCACTCCCAGGAGTATTATCTAGTCGGGGTTTCTTTTTAGGTTGTTGTTCTTCATCCCCAGTCTCTGTAACATTGTTGTCTGTTGCAGAGAACACTGTCGGGGCTCCTGTTGTAGTCGGTGTTGGTGCCGCTGATATAGTTGCACATGATGCGCGTTTTTTTCGCCACATGCTTTGTAAGATTGGTGGTTCTTGTAAATATGCAGCCACATATAGGACACAGGTATCTTTGTTGGCCGTGAACCCTATCTGCGTGTCTGGCTAGAGCGTCCCGCCGTGTGAAACATTTCCCACACGTTTCACACACGTGGCGTGGTCTGTTTACAAGTTCATTACAGGAGGCCATCTGTCAAGGAGATAACACCATACATTTAGTATGCATAGCAAAAATACATTGAAATTGTATACATATATAACGCGCGTTCGCACACATGTAGACATATACACACACGCACGCACGCACGCACGCACGCACGCACGCACACATACTATATGTTACTAATCAGGTATTTTTTATCGACCCCTTCATTAGCACACCTAACCTCAACAGTTTTCATGCCTTACAACATCCCCGTACTGACCAACACTCATCTATCACTCTTTATCTTACTATCAAAAACGGTATAGACAGTTATGACTCATTCCACCGCTTTCACGTATTTATTATAACTGTCTCTCAGCGTCTACCACTGCTATATCAGTCTGTTTCAACTTTTTCTTTCCTTCTTTTCTTTCTTTCTTTCTTTCTTTCTTTTTTTTTCTTTCTTAATCTCTCTCTCTCTCTTTCTCTCTCTCTCTTTCTCTCTCTCTCTCTCACCCTCGCTCTACCTTATCGGCAGTTTAATCCTTCTCCTCAAAGCACATAACGAACATCTACATAATTATCAGTAACTAAAACACGAATCCATTAACAGTTACTTTAAACTATTATATTTTTGTCAGTGAGCGGGTATCTAAGCTTGTATATACATCTTTGAGTCTCTATCCATATCGTGTTAATATCACTACCATAACCATACTAACCATTTTTTTTTACAATATTACAACATCCCTTTCTGAGCATCAGTCTGTTATGTCTCTGTATGATAGACCGCTTAGTTATGGGTCTTTGTTACGACCGATCAACTATGAGTCTTTATTAATAACACCGTTAACGTTTACTTCTGAGTTTTTACTATTTCTTTTGTTGAGTGTCTTGGTTTATCTTCTGTATGTGCTTGTACTAACGCTGCGAGACTGGGGCTATAAGAGTTACGACAACTTAACACGTTGCTCAGTTTGTTTGTGTGACTCACGCGTCGAACAAGTCCAGACATGTTTTCACATTATTGATTTCACATACCACGCGCGCTTCTGAATTTATCTTACATTGATTTGAAAATGACTAGTTCTGATTGTAAAATGTGTACGGCTACACTCACGAACGAATTTGTGGTCTTACGTGTTGACATTCATTATCCACACTTATGATAGACGAAAAAGAGGCGTTCCACGATTTATATGTCAATGGCTAAACTAATCTATACGGTATCAGAGAGATATGACTCGTTATCCGCTGGTATAACCCGGGGAGTCGGCGATAAGGATATTTACGCCTCGTTTGCAACCATTGTGGTTTATATGGTTTCAGATGGAATTTTAAACTTTTGTGCGCCTCGTGATTATTTATACGCTGGCTTATCGGCTAATTAAGAACTTGTCAAAGACTTGTACGATTCTGATACTGATATATCTTCATTGGAAACGAAGTTCGCTTTCTTTGCCGGGACGTTTATTGGTGGATTATTCGGAGACTGTCTTGTAAAAAACGGAAGTTGGAAAACATTTATAGACTTCTCTAACGAAAAGGATATGACACCGTAACAGCTTTGGTCTGTGACCGTTACGAGATTTACCGAACACGTTCCTGTATGTTACTTAATTCATTTCCACTAATATACTACTATGATAATAAACATTGTTATGTATTTTAAGTAATAATTCAACTTATCTCAATTCTTATAATATTGAGGTTTTAAAGTCTGCTTCTCCTTGCTTCTCCGACGGTGTTTGGTATAACACCTGTGATTATCTGGTGTTAGATTTACAGCTCTGGTAGGATAATATCGGTGAGGCTCTGCTGGTAGATTTACAGATATGGAAACGTATCTAGTAGTGTTACCACTCTGGCTACCTTGTGAATGACTGACCGGCGGTAGTCGAATGAATCTATTAAATCGTGTACGCGCCTTTTGTACATAACAACCTGTTGCAGTTCCGCTCACGTGGGCAAAAGAATCGATTGTCTCACAGGAGAGCAGTAACGATTGGGTCATTATGTGCCACGGTGGGAGAATATTGATTGTCCGTTCATGTCGCCAGCAAGAGATACCTGATTAAATGTCACTGATTATGGTCCGTATCTATCTTAAATACGGTCCCTTTACGTCCACGTCGATATGATAAATACTAATTTATTATTATTATAAGTATATATGCTCACCATATCTATGAAATAACTAACATATCGCTAGTCCCCAATATGGTAGTTTCGCTTCCGGAGTGGGCGTGGTCTATAGCAGGACAACATACATTCACTTCTATTGGTTGTCACTTTGGCACGAAACACTGATGTTCATCACTCATTAACCAATTATCCCCCAACTACCCCCTTTCATGAGTTTAACACCCACCATACTTCTTCTAAGTCATATATATATATATATACATGTATATATATATATATATATATATATATATATATATATATATTATTGCATCACTCTCCGGGAGGTTCCACCACTTTCCACCATGTGAAAGTGGTGATATTTGACTATATAACGCTTGTACCTACAAAATAAATCTTTCCTCCTTTCCTCCTTCCTCTTTGTTCAAACAATTATCCAAGATCGAAAACCGCGGCTCTCACTACTATAGTATCTTCCTCATTTTTTGGAAAGCTGCTTTTGCCTGAGCCATTCTGCATCTCACCTCTTTTGTACATCTTCCGTCTGAGGTGAACAAAGTTCCCAAATATTTAAATTCATTTACATGTTTTAATATTGTTCCACATGTCTTTATTTTGCACTGAGGTGATGTCTTTTTCTTTGTTGTTACCATTACCTCTGTCTTTTTGCTACTAAGGCTGAGTCCTCTATTTTTGCTTTCTTTCACTATAATGTCCAACATTTCTTGTAACTCATTTTCACTCTTAGCGATTAAGACTGTATCATCAGCATACCTTAGATTATTTATATTATGACTTCCAATTGTTATTCCAGGCATGTCCCATTATGGATCTTAAAATAATCTCACTATACATATTAAACAAATCTGGGTCTATGGGCCGGCTAAAACGATTCCAAAACGAAAGTCCTGGATATTACCAACAAAGACTCTGATATAACAATTAACAATGATATCTGGCACAAAGTTATACATTTTACCTACCTAGGTAGCAAAATGTCCAGTTCCAGGTGGAGATACAACTCAGAAATCATGACATGCATCTTCTTCTTTCTACTTTCCTTCCTCACTTGCCATTCAGCGTCCAGTGGAGATATAATTTACGATCTTCTGCTCTGCTGCATGGCATTAGCATCAAATGCTTTTAACAAACTGACGAACAACTGTAGATTCAAAACTCTCAGGAAGCGAACAAATCTTACACTGCTCAACTCCTGTGTGATACCAGTGCTAACTTACGGATGTGAACGTTAGAGATCACGAAGACTTTAGGTAGACAATGCTGTTGATAACAAATGTCTCCGTAGGATCTCAAAAATAAGCTGTAAAGAATACATTTCAAACGAACAGATAAGAGACGAACCTAAAAAAGATCGTTTCAAGCTTTATAAGAAAAAGGCGTTGGAAATGCAGCGGTCATGTGCTGAGAATGAATGAACAAAGATTTCCTCGGCAGGCATTTATGTGGAAACCATCTGGTAAAAGAAAACAAGGCAGACCACGTGAATGGCTAAGCAAAACAGTTAATACCGAATGCTCAACCATTAGACTAGGAAACAACCAAAACCTACAAGACATAGCAGCAGATCGTTAATCGTGGGGAACTGTGACTTCAGCCCTTTGTGTCATCTTCTGCCCGAAAAGAAAATGAATGAAAAACAACTAAATTATCTATCTCTTAGGACGCTTGTTTGCTTTCGAGCCATGATGTAAACAATGTTGACTTTGTTTGTCTCCAACGGTTTGTCTCTTTCTATTAGAGAACATCATGCTATCTGTTATCACAGCGAGTTGGCGGATTTTTAGAAATGTACTCACGGGTTTGATAATAAATGTTTGTACACAGTTCGTTAACCATCGCTGTAGATCAAGTCTTTATTCTGCTGTTTTCGTTCACGGCCTTGGAAGTTAATGACCTAACTTGTGCAGACGGTTGGTTTGGGGCAAATTGTACGTTACGTCACTGCTATAATGACTCAGTTTGTGACAAAACTACAGGGACATGTCCAAACAATGACAGTTGTCAGCACAAATATTTCGGACCCTAGTGTCAGTACTTGGATCTTGTGTACAAATACGCCCAAAAATCTGAACCTACTTTCTTGTTTGATAACAACGACACCACATGTAATCCGGACACAAATTCTACATCAGTTGAGGCAACTTTCAATCAATCCTTGCCGTTCTCCTAGTTTAGGATTTATGTGAATTACTTAACACATCCGGACAGTTTCACGGTAAAACTAAATGGTTCTGCCTCATGTAACAATGAATCAAGTTTTGTAGTTAGTCAGCACGAGATTGATGTCTTTTGCTCTGGGGCTGGTCTGATCAACAAGTTACGGATTGATGGGGCGATAGTTGCAAATATCTGCTCCAGCTACATTGGCGGGGGTCGGAATGTGGCTCTCAAACAGAACACAAACCAGACCGACACATTTAATGCTTGTTATACGGGAGACGGATGTGAACCAGAGGCCGTAGTTAATGGCAAAACAAAGACCAATCTCTATGACAATGACTGCGCACATACACAATTGAGAAGTGGAACCAATTCTGTTTACTGGTACTTTGCTACACCCCAGAAGATTCA
The DNA here is from genome assembly GCA_032433765.1 of Megaustenia siamemsis. NCBI lineage: Eukaryota > Metazoa > Mollusca > Gastropoda > Stylommatophora > Ariophantidae > Megaustenia > Megaustenia siamemsis. Next base: position 20,858,575 of record JAVIAB010000046.1, read on the forward strand.
CACCATTCGAATCTATCATCGAGCTAGCACTATGATTCGGATAAAGAATGCCACTCTAAAGGCTTTCTCTGATAGTGGCGGCGTAGTGTTCCAGTATAATGATATATCATACCCAAATATTTATGTGAACACTATTGTAGTTACCACACAAACGCCAATGGCACACATTAAGATTGAGTTCTCACCGACCATTTAGCAGGCCGACAGAGCACTGACGGTGTGTGAGGTGCAAACATTTACAGACACCTATTGTCTGGACGGGCATTCTGGGTCGTTTTATGAAGTGTGCTGTGGGTGTAGCAAAGGCTGCAACGTCATCATCGGTACGTATCACGGCAACTGTTCACATGGGATCTATGGACACGACTGCTCCAGGTCTTGTCTCAGTGTCTGTCCTTTATGTGAGAAAAAAATCCGGAAAATGCCTATAATGTAAACATCCTGGCTATACCTGTAATGACACTTATCCCGATGGTAATTTTGGGCTACAGTGCGAACAGACGTGTTCTGATGGCTGTGACATCATATGTGACCCGGAAAGTGCAGACTGTACGTGCAAGGAAGCGTACTACGGGTCAGACTGAACTCTCAAATGTCCGTACAACTGTTACAACGACACCTGTGAACAGTCAACCGTGAACTGTATATGCAAGGGAACGTTCTAAGGGTCAGATTGCACTCTCAAATCTCCGGAAAACTGTTCGAACGGAACATGTGAACAGTTAACCGGGGCCTGCGTCTCGTATGTCGATGATTCCCACGTTAAGAAGAGTCTGCCGACTACAACAAACCCAAGCATATGGATACCTCTCGCGATCGCTGCTCTTCTACCTTCTCTTCTGCTTCTCTTGAATTGAGCCATGGCTAAATTCTCAGTTTATATCCGTGCTAGTCGTAGCTCATATCTTAGTGGGTATCTGCGATAGCCATGGCTGATATCTTGGTGGGTGTATGTGCTGGCCATGGCTCATATCTTAGTGTGTGTCTGGGCTGGCCATGATTCATATCTTAGTGTGTGTCTGTGCTGGCCATGGTTCATATCTTAGTGTATATCCGTGCTAGCCATGGCTCATATCTTAATGTGTTTCTGTGCTAGACATGGTTCATATCTTGGTGTGTTTCCGTGTAGCCATGGCTCATATGTTAATGTGTTTCTGTGCTAGCCATGGTTCATATCTTAGTGTGTTTCTGTGCTGGCCATGGCTCATATCTTAGCTTGTGTATGTGTGTGTGTCCTGGTCATGGCTCATATCTTGGTGTGTGTCATATTAGTCATATCTCATATCTTGGTGTGTCCGTGTTAATCATGTCTCATATCTTTATGTGTGTCTGTGTTTAGTCATATCTCATATCTTAGTGTTTATCTGTGTTTGTCATGTGTCATATCTTTGTGTGCATGTTAATGTTAGTCATATCTCATATCTTAGCGTGCATGTCTATGTTAGGCATGTGTCATATCTATGTATGTGCATGTCTATGTCAGTCATATCTCATATCTTTGTGTGCTTGTCTATGTTAGTCATGTGCCATATCTTTGTGTGTGCATATCTATGTCAGTCATATCTCATATCTTCGTGTGCATGTCTATGTTAAGCATGTGTCATATCTTTGTGTGTGCATATCTATGTTAGTCATATCTCATATCTTTGTGTGCATGTCTATGTTAGTCATGTGTCATATCTTTGTGTGTATGTCTGTGTTAGTCATATCTCATATCTTGATGCGTGTCAGTGTTAGTCATGCCTCGTATCTCTGGTTGCATGTCTGTGTTAGTCACATCTCATATCTTTGTGTGTGCATGTCTGTGTTAGTTACCTCTAGTAACTCGGGCAGATGGTGCTCGTAAACCTGGGCCGATCACCTAAGGGCAGAATCCCCCCTACAGTAAAGACAATCTGCTGCCTTGCAGGAAGATTGGAGACAATCAAAGGCTAAGGAAAGCAAACCTGAATAAAATGCTGGCTGAAATCAGATGCACTGGGCCACTGGGATAGAACACAGTGCAACGTTTTAACGGGTGTTCAATCAAAGTGGATCTGGCAGACTCTAATTGTGATGTTCTGTCTGTGGGGGCGATTAATACACTTAACATGACAGCTGACTTCATGTGAGAGTCTGGAATCCTACTCTGATTGAGTCCTGATCGTAGAGAGAGAGAGAGAGAGAGAGAGAGAGAGAGAGAGAGAGAGAGAGGGAGAGAGAGAGAGATCTATTATATTCAGAATTTCTGTAATTCCAATACTATTATTGAAATCTGTCAATGAAATGTATTCCCGTTACTTTTTTTTCTTTTTTTCATCTATCAGCGAGCAAGCTGGCATAGAGATGTTGTGGGCTAGTTCTATTGTGGATGTCTGCTCTCGCCATCTTATTTTTGTTCTTTATATTTCGCCCTTTCTTAAAATGGCGTTAAATGGGCGCACATAAATCGTATTGTAGTTTTTAGCAAGCTGAGGGTATCAGTCTAATACATCCGACTTCGATACACTGTTTTTAGTGTCAGGTTGTCTTCCCTCTAGATTCCTACTCGCATATTCTTAAGATGTTTTTTTATCCTTAGCAAACTGTTTAGAAGAGTCCTCATGCGATGGACAGATACTGTTCCTTCCTTCCTTCCTTCCTTCCTTCCTTCCTTCCTTCCTTCCTTCCTTCCTTCCTTCCTTCCTTCCTTCCTTCCTTCCTTCCTTCCTTCCTTCCTTCCTTCCTTCCTTCCTTCCTTCCTTCCTTCCTTCCTTCCTTCCTTCCTTCCTCCCACTCTCCCTTCCTTCCTTCCTTCCTACCTTCTTTCTTTCCTCCATTCCTTTGTTCTTTCTTTTTTACTTCTGTATGCTTGCTTACTTTCTTTTTTACGTGCTTTCTTTCTTTCTTTCTTTGTCTCTTTCTTTCTTAATATCCTGATATTGAATCTTGAGACAGCGAGTTACAGATCAGTTCTGGGGTCGGTCCCAATTAATGGTTAGTTTCCCCGTTCTGACTGAACCTCTTAGTTCTTGTTGATAATTTAAAATGATATCTTTAGTAAACACTCACTGTCGACCCAAGATCATTATCTCATCGATTCTCACATCTCTTACCTCTCTGTTTTGCCATAACATTGTTTGGAAGCTTCATGTAAGAAGTAAACTTCTACAACTCTATAGCGAGCATTCCTTCTTCTTATCGATGTGCTGTCAATGTCCAACATGTTAACTATATTCTAAAATAATCAATAAGTGAAACACCACTGAAATGGAATACGGCAGTCGCATGGTGGGAGTCATTTTTGAGACAGTAGGAGAGTAGACAAAAAAATGAGGAAGATACTACGCAATCCATTTTTGACAACAGAAACAAGAAAAAGATTTCTTAAATGTTATGTAGAGCCAGTCTTAACATATGGATGTGAATATGACAACAGACAATAAAATCACTGGAGTCTGTAGAAATGTGGTTTTACAGAAGAATGTTGAGAATACTATGGACAGCTAAGAAGAGTAATGAAAATGTTATAAAAGCGGTCAAAGCAAAAAGAGAGCTAATTTCCAATATTAGGAAGAAACAAGTCATCATTTTTTGAACATGTAATGAGAAAAGAACTTTAGATACCTACGGGGTAGCAGGACAATACTAGATAATATAATGGCATTATATAAAAACAGTCAAAGTGCCGTTAAAACATCGGAAGGTCTGTCAGAATGGTTTCAGGTTACAACAGGTGTAAGACAAGGATGTGTCCTCTCACCACTCCTTTTCATCATATATATGGACAAAATAAATCTGGAAACAACCAACAATAAGGAAAAATCACTTAATAACATAGAGGTAGAAAACTCCAACATCAACGAGCTACTATTCGCAGATGACCAATGCCTAATATATGAGGATAAAAACCTGCTACAACAGCATATAACATCTCTAGATAAAAGCTGCACAAACTACAGTATGAAAATTAAGACAGCAAAAACAGAGGCTATGAGAATAAGCAAATTAAGACACACATTAAACATTAAGATCAAAGATAAAGAAATAAAACAAGTAGAGGAATTCAAGTATTTGGGCACAATGTTCACAGAAGATGGAAAACTAGACAGAGAAATTGACATGAGAATACAAAAAGCAAATGCTGTCACATACCAGCTTTCACCATTGTTAAGACATCCAAACATTTCTATGGCAGTTAAACAACAAATGATAAATAGCATTTTCATACCAACTTTGTGCTATGAAAGTCAAACATGGACCCTTTCTAAATCACATTTAAGAAAGATCAATACATGTGGGATGCGATGCTTGAGAAAAGTAACAAACAACACAAGAAGAGATAGAATACCAAACGAAACCATATGAAAAATGGTTGGAACAAAACCCTGCCAAGAATATATAGAACACCAACAATTATTAATGGTTTGGCCACCTGGTCAGAATGAATCCTCACTAATCACCATCAAGGGCGTTCTTCTCGAGAGTGCATGGAAAAAGACCAAGAGGAAGACCCAGAAGAAGATGGATAGATGCAGTGACAGTGACATGTAACAACAGAGGAAAATCACTAATTCAAACAATCCGAGCAGCTCAAGAACGACAAATGATATAAACCACGACACCTTTTATGTATCAGTGAAAAGAGAAAAGAAGAAGAAAGAATGGGAAGAGAACAACTGGAATATATTGTAACAACTGGAAAAATTGAGGGACAAAGAGATAGATGGAAGTAAAGAGAAAAAATACCAGACAGCTTAAGGGAATGGTTTAGCAGAAGGTCAACAACAGAAATGATAAATAACTGTCGTGATCGAGAGTCGTGGAGAGACATGATTACCTACGCCAGCAGGCCCGGTACTTGATGATGATGATGAGGAGAGTAGTGAAAATCCTCCGTGTAAAATATATGAGAGAACGAAGAAAGGAAATAAGGAACCTCGTTACGTCACGAAAGTTTGTTTATGGAACATAATATTGGCGTCCATATTTATCGATCATGGGGACAGTTTTGATTAATCTGATTTGGTTAAGTCGCTTATTTTTTAAATTAAAAAAAATGTTTAGTACCCGTTGAAGGCTTGGTGAACCTAGAAACCGTCTATAGAGGTCGAACTAGATTGCTGTGTGCCCTACTTCGGCTCCCGGTAGGTATATTAAATATATATATATTTACTGTTGAAGATCTATTTCTTCCAAAGTTATTAGGGTCAAAGAAACATAACCGCAACAACATGTACTGTTCTTGAATGAAGAATGTAACATGAGCAACATGATAATAAGTACTGGAAAAAAAAACCTCAGAAATTATATCAATAGGAAGAAAAAAGAAGACATTAAACATAACTATAGAACATCAAGTTATAAAACAAGGATTAAACTTTAAATATCGGGGAAGACAATTCTTGGAAGACGGTAAAATCCATAAAGAAATAGATATCCGATTTAACAAGGTAAATCTAATTTTGTGAAAGCAATATCCTATACTTCAACACAAAGCAATACCCTATACTTCAACACAAAGCAATACCCTATACTTCAACACAAAGTAATACCCTATACTTCAACACAAAGCAATACCCTATACTTCAACACAAAGCAATACCCTATACTTCAACACACAGCAATACCCTATATTTCAACACAAAGCAATACACTATACTTCAACACAAAGCAATACTCTATATTTCAACACAAAGCAATACCCTATACTTCAACACAAAGCAATACCCTATATTTCAACACAAAGCAATACACTATACTTCAACACAAAGCAATACACTATACTTCAACACAAAGCAATACTCTATATTTCAACACAAAGCAATACCCTATACTTCAACACAAAGCAATACCCTATATTTCAACACAAAGCAATACACTATACTTCAACACAAAGCAATACCCGATACTTCAACACAAAGCAATACCCTATACTTCAACACACAGCAATACCCTATACTTCAACACAAAGCAATACCTATTACCACCAAGAAACTTTTTATACAGAGTATATTCATTCCAACATTGTACGACCAATGCCAGACATAGTCACTTACGACTAAGCTTAAAAGAAAGCTTGTCACGAAACAGAGATGCGATGTCTGAGAAAGACGCTTGGAGTAACCAGAAAAAGACAGAACCAGAAATGATATTATAAGAGAAAAATTAGACACTGAACCAATCCTAAGCTACATACAGAAACAACAAGTAAACTGGGTTGCCCCTCTAGAAAGAGTGTCTTGCGATTCCTTACAATAATAATTTGTAAAAAAAATGTAGAGTGCACTGTCACGCCAAGTGGCGTATAGGGAATATGGTGTTAGTGATCATAAATTTACAGACCATCAGCACATGATTTTTGGGGTAATGTGGTCGGTATTACGCCCGTGACGCTTTACTTTCCCAGAAAACAATTCCGGTACCCATTAAAGACTGGGTGAACCCGGAAGCCGTCGGTTGGGATCGAACCCTACCTCTTGTCCTTTGTAGTCCAGTTCACTAACCATTGACCTATCGCGGCTCCCCCTACAATAGAAAACATATATTAAAAGAGGAGAAGGGAAAAGAGCAAGAGGCAGACCCATAGTAAGATGGACAGACAACACCAAAGGAACCCTACAATATCATCAATAAAAAAAGAGTGAAGCCATCAAAAGATGAGATCCAGAATTTGGTATCTCCCTTGACACCCGAACGAGTAAATGAGGAGGTGAAGAAAGAAAGAGAAAACAAAACATGTAATATTTTAAGTGTTTGGCAAAACATCAACAGTTTAACACAATCCGCGGAGGCATCAACAAACGCTGCGAGATCAATAAACCGAGAAGACTGTCTAAAAAATGTCGACACATTGATTGCTAGAGACAGAAACGTGGCAACAGAAGAAGACGACAAAGAGCTAAAGTCCGCAAACTGTCTATAGCTCGTTTCAAAACATATGCCCAACTTCAAAACGCTATTACTCTCTAACCGTTTGTTAAATACTTTTGAAATTTTCCAAATGTTATTAGAATGCAAAAGACCCTTTAAATGTATATTTAACAAATATCTTGCAGCTGCGGTTTTCTTAAAGCGGCGATATTTCTTTGATGTTTGTCAAAATTGTAAATTGTGAAGCCCTAAAGAATAGAAATTACCGTAGTTGCTGGTCTACGATTAATTTTCACTAGGTAAAGGCGTGGCCGTAATGGGGAAATAACTGGATAAAACAAAACACCAGGAGAATTATTGTCTGCTCAGTTCGAGGACGGACGATAATATCAAGGTATACCTGTATGTCCAATTTTCATAGTTGTGTGGTCCTGAAAAGGACCGTTTGTTGAACTAATGTAAGGTAATATAGGGGCCAACATTGTGGGGGCTATATACTTTCATTCTGAATCAGACGAGTCTAAAAGATTAATAACTGTTTGGGGTTGAACATTCCACAAACCATCATTTTTCCAATATTCCTCTTCCTGTTTTAAGACGTGGTCTTCACATTTAGCCCAATAATCTTTGTCTATATTTAATAAAGCGAGATTAGCAAGAGTCTTTACATCGCATATTTTGAATGTTGTATTTTCATCTGCCACTTGTCCTTTTAATTTTGCCCAGATTAGTTCTATTGGATTTAAATGAGCATGGTAAGGTGGCAGCCTCAAACTTATATGACCGTGCTCTTGGATAATCTTATCTATTTGAAAAATCTTTGTCCTCTGTTTTTGCTTTACTAGAGATAGTAATTCAGGTTTTAAGTACATGTTATTAAATTGTATGTGCTCCTTTGTGAGCCATATCTTAATAGCATCTTTTGTACTGGATGACGTCGGGACTTTATCTTCAAGTGCAACAATGTTGTGGTACGCTGCATTGTCCATTATTAGGCAAGATGGTCGATCTAGTGATGGGAGAACAGGATTTTCAATCCAATGTCTAAATATGTGACCATTCATCTCAGAGTGATAATCCCGATTGTCTATGGATTTTGAAAGAAAAATGAGCTCTGCATTCTGTATTAGTCCATGTTGTCGACTACCCGCATGAGCAATTATCAAGCGCTGTCCTTTGCTGCTAGGTATTAATCTCTTAATCTTTCCATCTGATGACTGCCATTCCCTTTGGTTAGTGTGGTGAGCATTGATCCATGTTTCATCCAAGTACACAATATCATAACCTTGCTTGCGCACCTCTTTTACTTCACGTAAGTACTTGCTTCTCATGACTACTATATGTGGCTTCTCACAGATGATGTTTCGTCCATTGGAATACTTTCTGAATGTAAAGCCTGCAGCTCTCACATTCCTCCATAATGTAGACTTTGATATTTCAATACTGTTGTTCTTTTTCAGCGATACTTTTAATTTTCTTATTGTAACAGTTTCATTCATACCCAATATTTTGCGAATTTCACTTCTAATAAGTTCACTGTCGAAATTATCCAACATTTTTGCTCTTCCTTGTGATTTTGTATTTTTGGAACATTGACGGTCACGTGCTTGAATCCAGCGATTAAATGACCGTTTAGATAAATCCAAAATGTGTCTTGTCCTATTCTCAGGGTTTTCTAAAGAATGAAATAATCTTCCTCGTTTAGCCTCTTTGCAAAAATAGTCATACATTTTTATTGCGATGTTTTGTAAACTGCAGAATTTCATTTTAAGACTCATGATAAATGTTAGCGTTCCACGTCTACACCGATGAAAGAACGGAAATGGAACACACAATGCCTCGTGTTTTCTAAAAGTGTCTAATTGTGTCAGACAGCTCACGTTTAAAGCGTGCAAAATCGTAAATTTGACCGTGTATAGATTTGTAATCGCTATTTTTAACTTAAATACTGTAAACACTAAGTTTTGACTACATCAATGGGTCGTTATAAATTTATATAAATCAAATAAGCAATAATAATAACCAAATGTTTGTTTTTAATGAAATTAATTCCCTGTTGGGTTCTAATCATTATAACTTTACATGCAAATTTTGAAAAAAATACAAAAAGCGGTTTAAAAGATATTGATTTTAAAAGTTGCACGACTTATGAAACAAGCTATAGTGTTAATGATGTAAGGTAATTGAGTTATTTGCCAGTCATCATCATTGAGTTATTGAGTTATTTGCCAGTCATCATCATTGAGTTATTGAGTTATTTGCCAGTCATCATCATTGAGTTATTGAGTTATTTGCCAGTCATCATCATTGAGTTATTGAGTTATTTGCCAGTCATCATCATTGAGTTATTGAGTTATTTGCCAGTCATCATCATTGAGTTATTGAGTTATTTGCCAGTCATCATCATTGCACTCCGAACATGTCCATAGGTGCTCAGATCCCCTCCTCAGCAAGTCCCGCAGTGTCCAGCGACTGACGACTCCAGTTCAGTGTTTGTTGATAAGTCTTCTTACACGCCCACCAAATTTCTCGTTTCTGGCTGTGCTCTTCTTAACTCCGGTCTATTTCATCCGATTTAGTGACATGAACTCATGGTTGTCGAAAGTCCTATGTTCTTCACATTTTCTATAGGACATTGATGATGATGTCCGCCCGATACTGTAAGATAAATAAGAAGTGAAGGCCTGACTTCATTTGCTAGGACAGTGATTTTTGAGGCGCGCTGATTGATCATAATGTCTACACAAGGATTTGGCTTGAGGCGCATTGAGATTATGTCGTCAGTGACGGCGGTTACAGCGACCGGAAGTGTGTCTATGAGCTGCGCTCCATTTATGTAGAATTTATATACCAGTTTCAGTAGAATTAGGATGAACGAAAAAGAAAACGTGCATTCTTACAGAACGCAAGCCTTTCAATAAAACAATATAAAGATCCGGATAAATACGCTGTTGTTTGCTGAAACAGGGGATGGGCAGATACAGGAATACGCAGCCTGCAGTGAAACTGTTCCTTTCTAAAGCCTAAGTCTACAGGTAAAAAAGAAAGATAAGCTACAGATACCAAGGATATTGAAGTCAATGGGATGAAACGAGGTCGTTATTAATGTTTAGTCATAGATCCTGCAAGTCTCCCACCAACCAGATCTGTTCCTCTCATTCTATTCTATTCTATTCTATTCTATTCTATTCTATTCTATTCTATTCTATTCTATTCTATTTAATTATATTCTATTCTATTCTTGCCTTCTCTACCCTCGATTGAGGTTTGTAAAAAGTAAAGAGAGTAACAAGCCCCGTTACGTCAGTAGCGTAGAGGGAATATGGTGTTGTTATAGTGACCATAACTTTCACAAACCTTCCAAACATTTTTACCTTTACAAAAATGTAAGAAGGTTACATTTTTGAGGTAATGTGATCGGTATTACTCCCGTACAGCCTTACTTTCCCATAAAAAAAATCCAGTACCCATTTAAGGCTGGGTGAACCTGGAAGCCGTCGATTATTATCGAACCCGACCACTTCAGTTCACTAACCACTGAGCTATCGCAGCTCCCCATTGAGACGTGTGCCATGAACAAAAGCTTTCCAGTTAACATGTCCTTTATTGTCTCTTCCAGTCTCTTCCAGTCTTTCCCAGATATAATTTATCATTATGGTATCTTGTTTGAAGATTTCGCCTCCATTGTTTCTAGGTGTTCCCTGTCTCTATCATTTTGCCCTGTGAGTTCCAGGCGTCAGCTTGTCTGGTGTTGCATTTTATAGGTTTCTAACCGTGTGTTCATACACATTTTCACCATCTTTAATTTATCATGTATTTGACTTTCTTCTAAAAAAAAATATATTTCTAGCTTTTATTTGTCCTCCTATTTTGGAAGACTTAGAATTACTTTAATTGGCTATATCATGAGAATTAAAGAAGCGAGAGAAATTGTTGCGCGCAAACATCAGAGACGAACTAGTCTATACGGATGTCACTGAATTAGTGGATGAACTGACGACATCACAAAACTATACAGCGGTGCGGGGTAACAAGTTGCCGATGAGCCAAATCTGACCTAAGCTAACAAAAAAAACCCCCAAAAAACTGCATCTTCCCACAATGCTTCTCGCCGTTTGTAAATATGATAAGGTGATGTCATTATCAAGTCTAATTATTACAGTCCAAGTATTATGTTCAAACTGTTTCATTCTCATTGTATTACCAACAAATGAAGAATGCATCCTCCAGATAGTGGTAATTGGTTATCTTCTTGCTTTGACCTTTTTTTTTTTTATTGACATCCTCTTTACACCTTTACTGTTCACATTCTTATGTTCCACAACATTTCTGTAGCCTCCAAGATTTTCTTGTTAGATTCCCAATTTTAATAAATTATTGCGGAATCAATTGCGCACACAACACAGAACCATCTTTATATCATTGTTGACACCACAATTGTTGACTTTTACTTGATAGTTTGTCCTTTATTAGATAATAAAAGTATAGGTCTCCCGTGTAAAGGACGCATTTCTTTTCCATGTAAAATACAGTAAATCCACTTCACATTTACATGAGATCATCATCAAGTACCGTGCCTACTGGCATAGGTGATCATGTCACTCCACAATTTTCGATCACGCATGCTATTTATTATTTCTGTTGTTGACCTTCTGCCAAGCCATTCTCTTAAGCTGTCTGTTATTTTTTCTCTTTGCTTCCCTCTATCTCTTCGTCTCTCAATTTTTCCAGTTGTTACAATATATTCCAGCTGTTCTCTTCTCATTTCATGGCCAAAAAATGATGACTGTCTCTTCCTAATATTGGAAATTAGCTCTCTTTTTGCTTTGGCCTCTTTCAGAACGTTTTCATTACTCTTCTTAGCTGTCCATGGTACTCTCAACATTCTTCTGTAAAACAACATTTCTACAGACTCCAGTGATTTTCTTGTCTGTTGTCCTATTGTCCATGATTCGCATCCATATGTTAAGACTGGCCCTACGTAACATTTAAGAACTCCTTTTCTTGTTTCGATTGTCAAAATTGGATTGCATAGTATTTTCCTTATTTTTTGGAAAGCTGCCTTTGCCTGAGCCATTCTGCATCTCACCTCTGTTGTACACCTTCCGTCTGAGGTTAACAAAGTTCCCAAATATTTAAATTCATTTACCTGTTTTAATATTGTTAAACTTGTCTTTATTTTCACTGAGGTGATGTCTTTTTCTTTTTTGTTATCATTACCTCTGTCTTTTTGCTATTAAGGCTGAGTCCTTTCTTTTTGCTTTCTTTCACTATAATGTCCAACATTTCTTGTAACTCATTTTCACTCTTAGCGATTAAGACTGTATCATCAGCATACCTTAGATTATTTATATTATGACCTCCAATTGTTATTCCAGGCATGTCCCTTATGGATCTTAAATTAATCTCACAATAAATGTTAAACAAATCTGGTGACAGCACACAACCCTGTCAAACACCCTGTTTTATTTGTTGAAACATTCCCAATTGGTTTCCACTTCTTATGGCCGCTGTTTGTTGCCAGTACATGTTCATTATTATTCTTAGATCTTTGCTGTCTACGTTTATGCTTTCTAAAATTTTGATTATTTCTTGGTGCTTTACTTTGTCAGATGCCTTGGTGTAATCTATGAAACATAGGTATAGATCTGTTTTCACCTCTATGGCTCTTTCTACTAAAGATCTTATGATGTAAATGGCATTGCTTGTTCCTTTATCTCTAACAAAACCACACTGTTCATCGCTAATTTCTGGACTGATTTTGTTTCGCACTCTTCGCATGATGATTCTTAGTAATATCTTAGTCATATGACTCATAAGGCTTATTGTGCGATGATCATCGTATTCAATCGCACCCGATTTCTTTAGTAGGGCTATGAATATTGATTTGAGCGTGTCGTCTGGTATATATCCGCTGTTGTAGATACCATTCAATATTTTTGTTATTATTTCTATTCCAAAATCACCCATGGCTTCAATCTCTTCTTTTGTTACATTATCTGGTCCAGGAGCTTTGCCTGCTTTCATATAGCGCAAGGCATCTTCCACTTCTTCTCTTAGTATTTCTGGTCCTTCTCCATTATCCTTAATATTTACTTCCATTCGTTCATCATTATAAAGATCTTTAATGTATTCTGTCCATCGTTTCCTTATGTTTTCTTGATCAATCAACAGTTCTCCTTCCTTTGATCTTAGACATCCATTTTTTGATAGCGTTTTTCTTCCTGTTAATTCCTCAATTTGTTTGTATACAGCTTTAGCATCTCCTTTTTGTTGCATTTCAATCTCTCTGCATTTCTCTTTTAGCCATGCTTCTTTTGCTTCATTGCATTTTACTACAATTTCTTTATTTAATCTCTTATACTCATCTTTATTTTCTTTATTTCTTCTTTTTGTATCCATTAGCTGTAAAATGTCATCTGTCATCCATTTCTTTCTTAAATTTGTCCTCACTGGTGGTATGAATTCTTTTGATGTTTGTTGCATTGACTCTTTTAGCATTTCCCACTGTTCATCAACGCTTTGTATCTTCTCTATTGCATTGTACCGGTTCTGAATTGTGATTTTATATTTGTCTTGCAGCTTCATGTCTGATTTTAGTAAATCTAAATTTAACTTGATGTTAACTGAGGCTCGGTTTGTTGTTTTTAATTTTACTATAAACTTTCCCACAACTGGTACATGATCACTATTGCAATCTGCCCTGGTCTAGTTTTCACACACACCAGACTTTTTTCTAAATCTATTGCTTATCATTATATAATCAATTTGATCACGTGCGTTGTCCCCAGGGCTTTTCCATGTCCACTGACGTCTTGGATGTTGCTTAAACCAGGTGTTTCCTTTCATCATGTTGTTTGTTTTTGCCCAGCCAATAAGTTTCTCACCTCTTGCATTCCTCTCGCCTAAGCCATAATGACCAACTACTTCCTCAACTCTTTCCTTTCCTAATTTTGCGTTAAAATCCCCTAGGACTATGGTGTTTTCATGTGGTTTGCATTTATGAAGTGCCTCATTTAACTCGTAAAATTTATCAATTGTTTCCTCTAGACTGTCTGCTGTTGGTGCATAAACTTGTATAAAATTTATGTCTATTGGCTTTCCATTCAATTTCACTAAACAGACTCTCTTTGGTGTTCAGTACCTCCAGAATAGATTATTTTATGTTTATCAGAATACATCTCCCCTGATCCGGTGTATCTCATTTCACAAAGTCCCAGTAATTGTAAACCCATTCTTTTCATTTCTTGTATGATGTTTTCTAGTTTACCCTTCTGCATGAGTGTTCTCACATTCCAAGTACCTATCTTTAGAGTTTATTTTATCTTTATTTTGCTTACAGTAGCTTGATGACTGATGACGATCGGGTATCACCTGTAGCACATGATGTCCCCTACCGAACGAGGTTTTTCCATTGCAATCCCCCTTAACGTTGTTGTCGTTATTTCTATTGTTGTGGCGATTCATGATTGTACAAAGAAATTACGACGGTGATTTTCTGTTGCCTTCCGTCGGTTTGTTTACGGTTGGCTCCGCTAGCCTTTGACTAAAAAGTCTCACCCACAAGGCAGTGGGTTGGTTTTATTTCGGGGTACCCTCCCTTAGCCTTTTACTCTCCCGAGCTTACCTGCAAGGCAGCAGAGCAGCTACTGGTTGTACTGTTTACTGCATACAGTAGCAGGTAAAATTACCTGACCTGACCTCCATGAGATATGTAAGTGTAAACGTACTTTTTAATGCACGCGCTTAAAATAAAAACATATATTAGCAGTGCCATTGCATCCTCCTTTGTTACAAACGGATGTTAAGAAACATATATTTAAGTCCGGGTTACTGACTTTTCTGCATTTGGTTAATTTTATCGTGAAGGTCGTGGGCAGGAGTGCAATCTCCTATATATTTTTTGTGTGCAAACTTAAGAGCCGACTAGCATTGATCCTGAAATTGATCCGGCTCTTTTCTTCTTCTTTTCTTTACTGCATTATTGTTATTTATATGAGATAAGCAAAGCTACCATTATGATGACAAATCTTTTTTTTCACCACTTGTAGTGGACATCGAAGCCGAGACCTTCTTGTACAAAAACCAACGTTTTACCTTTAGACTCTAGACCATTCAGGTCTCCCCCACACACACTCTCTCTCTCTCCCATCTCTCCATGAGCTGCTCTTAAAAAAAAAAAAAAAACCAACATCCGACTAGTGATCGACACTCTCATACAACTTCAGTGTGTCAGCTCCTAATACTTATAGCTTTCCTTCGGCTTTTCGTTGAAAAATCTTGCATTCCTTCCCAAAACTCTTTTCCCAATATCTTTTTTTAAAAAGCAAGAATTTTTATTTCTAATAAATTATTTCAAAAATTGTTTTTAATATCATTTGGGTCTACTCACGTCATTAAATTAATTTCGTTTGTATGTACCACCCCAGAACTTTCATTTTATTTGTCATTTCTAATTACATTAAAATTAATTAAGTTAATTCAGAAGGAATGTAAGAGAATGACATCAAGTTTGAAGATAGTTCCCCATTAATACAATGTCCTGATGAAATGAGTAATTTATGGATGTTATAGAACAAGGAATTTAAATTATTGCATTTTCCTGGTTGGTGTAGATAAAATGTAGACGTCAGGACCAAAAAGGTGATGTGTCGCTAACTTGATATCATTGTGACTGGATGTTCATCAAATATCATTTAAGCTCACTCACAAAATTTTATTTTGTTTCTATATACC
The DNA here is from genome assembly GCA_032433765.1 of Megaustenia siamemsis. NCBI lineage: Eukaryota > Metazoa > Mollusca > Gastropoda > Stylommatophora > Ariophantidae > Megaustenia > Megaustenia siamemsis. The sequence goes on from JAVIAB010000046.1 coordinate 20,874,142, forward strand.
ACCCCAGAACTCTCGCTTTATTTGTTATTTCTGCCTACATAAATGTTTTAATATGACTTAGTTAACTTAAAAATTATTATGTGAAATGTAAAACACAAGGTAAACAAGATAAAAGAGCTAGAGACAGACCAAGATTAACATGGACGAGTAACATCAAACCATGGACAAGTCAGCCTATGAGAACCGGCACTATCAAATCAAGAAACGGAACGGAATGGAGCTCCCTGGTAGCCAACCTTCGATGTGGAGACGGCACTCAGTGATGATAATGAAATGTCCTACATGACTAAGACACGTAACTGATGAAATAAACAATCAAATATTCGGTCTTGGCCGTCATCATCAAGTCCCATGCCTACTGACGTAGGCGATTATGTCTCTCCACAACTTTCCTTCTCGACAGCTATTTATGATTTCTGGTGTTTACCTTCTGCCAAACCATTCTCTTAAGCTGTCTGGTATCTTTTCTATATCCCTTTGTTCCTCAATTTTCCCAGTTGTTACAATATATTCCAGTTGTTCCCTTCTCATTAAATGACCAAAAAATGAAGATTGTTTCTTCTAATACTGCATATCTCCATGTTTTGGCCTCTTTCAGAACGTTTTTATTATTCTTCTCGGCTGTTCATGGTATGAAGTGAACTACCCCCGTCACGCCAAGTGGCGTAAAGGGAAATGTGGTGTTAGTGACCCTATATTTTACAAACCTTCAGCACATGATTTTTGGGGTAATGTGGTCGGTATTACGCCCGTGCTGCTTTACTTTCCCAGAAAAAAATCCGGTACCCATTTAAGGCTGGGTGAACCCGAAAGCCGTCGGTTGGGATCGAACCCTACCCCTTGTCCTTTGTAGTAATGGTTCACTAACCATTGAGCTATCGCCGCTCCTCGTCCCAAATATCTCGTGATATAATTGTGTTCGTGCTGAAGTCGAATGTGTTGGGCCGAAAGGCGCAAATATCAAATGTCCAAGGTATACTCAACATTATTATGTAAAACCATATTTCTACAGCCTCCACTAATTTTCTTGTCCGTTGTCCTATTGTCCATGATTCACATACATATGTTAAGAATGGCTCTACGTAACATTTAAGAACTCTTTTTATTGTTTCTATTGTTAAAAACAGACAGCTTAAGAGAATGGCTTGGCAGAAGGTCAACAACAGAAATGATAAATAACTGTCGTGATCGAAAGTTGTGGAGAGACATGGTCACCTATGCCAGCAAGCCCGGTACTTGATGATGATGATAATAATGACGATTGTCAAAAATGGATTGCACAGTATCTTCCTCATTTTTTGGAAAGCTGCTTTTGCCTGAACCATTCTGCATCTCACCTCTGTTGTACATCTTTCATCTGAGATTAACAATGTTCCCAGATATTTAAATTCATTACCTGTTTTAATATTGTACCGCCTGTCTTTATTGCGCATTGCGGTGATGCCTTTGTCTTTGTTGCTACCATTAATTTTGTCTTTTATTATTAAGATTGAGTCCTTTATTTTTGCTTTCCTTCTCTATAATGTCTAAGATACCTTGTAGCAGATTTATTTTAATATCTTGGCCTTATGTTCACTGTTTTTGGCGAGAAGAAAATATAATCTTACGTTGTCAACCCACGCATATTTTTCTATAAATTGTATGGTGTAAATAATACATTCCGGATGTATGTGCACAACTTTAAGTATAAAAGGCTCGGTGAAAATGTTTTAATCATTGTGGGCATTTCTGCAGAATTGATGAGTCTCAGATTGTAGTGGCTGTTTGAGGTCAGGAGTCGTGATACAATAGACAAGAGGACAACTTTTTAGATATTAGTGGTACTGGTGACATGGCGTCCACTGTAGTGATGTTGGTACTTGGTGTTGTTGTGGTGGGCGTGGCTAGAGGTGGGTGGGTGAACGAGTACGACCGGGATGCGAGATTGGAATGTGAGGGCAACCAGGTAATGAGTTATCTTGGAAGCGAACATAACAACCATTATGAGGACAGAAGGTGGGCGTTTGAATGTAGGTCGACTCCGTTCGAAATTACATCCTGCACTTGGACACCTGGTAAGTTTATATAGGTTATCTTGTTAGAATGTTACTGGACGAGTTGGTATAGGCTATCTTATTTGAATGTTACTGGACGAGTGAGTTGGTATATGTTATCTTGTTAGAATGTTACTGGACGAGTTGGTATATGTTATCTGTTAGAATGTTACGGGACGAGAGAGTTGGTGTAGGTTATCTTGTTAGAATGTTACTGGACGAGTTGATATAGGCTATCTTATTTGAATGTTACTGGACGAGAGAGTTGGTATATGTTATCTTGTTAGAATGTTACTGGACGAGAGTGTTGGTATATGTTATCGTGTTAGAATGTTACTGGACGAGAGTGTTGGTATATGTTATCGTGTTAGAATGTTACTGGACGAGAGAGTTGGTATATGTTATCTTGTTAGAATGTTACTGGACGAGAGAGTTGGTATATGTTATCTTGTTAGAATGTTGCTGGACGAGAGAGTTGGTGTATGTTATCTTGTTAGAATATTACTGGACGAGAGAGTTGGTATATGTTATCGTGTTAGAATGTTACTGGACGAGAGTGTTGGTATATGTTATCGTGTTAGAATGTTACTGGACGAGAGTGTTGGTATATGTTATCGTGTTAGAATGTTACTGGACGAGAGAGTTGGTATATGTTATCTTGTTAGAATGTTACTGGACGAGAGAGTTGGTATATGTTATCTTGTTAGAATGTTGCTGGACGAGAGAGTTGGTATATGTTATCTTGTTAGAATGTTACTGGACGAGAGAGTTGCTGTATGTTATATTGTTAGAATGTTACTGGACTAGCTGGTATAGGTTATCTTGTTTGAATTTTACTGGACGAGAGAGTTGGTGTATGATATCTTGTTAGAATGTTACTGGACTAGCTGGTATAGGTTATCTTGTTTGAATTTTACTGGACGAGAGAGTTGGTGTATGATTTCTTGTTAGAATGTTACTGGACAAGTTGGAGATCTGAATAGTCTAGAGATAAGAAGTCGATATCTGAACCAGATATTTCTGCGTTTGAACCCGTCGTAGGTGGCTGGAATTTTTATCTCCAATTCGGTCGTTTTCTCGACGGTTTTACTTTACCAGTGTTCCCTAGCGTTTGGCTTTACATGGCAAGGCGCTGTGTCACTGAGTACTGGTTCGATCCTGCTTCGGTCCATATATTGTTCTTTGTTTTTTCTGTTGTTGATTATTTGCATTTTTTCCGAGTGCTGTAAACATAACTCTTACTCTGAATTGATTCGATGATTATCGCCTCGGAAGTTTCCCTCTAGAATAATATTCATTTATTATTATTTGCCTTACCTTCTCTTTCCGGTTTCTGAGTTATGACGTCCGATGCCTAGCTCTCTCGGACACCGACAACAAAAGGAAGTCGGTGTGTGCTCTCAGCGCACATTATCGACCGAAGCTATAAAGAAAAACTATCTTTACAACACACAGTACTATTGATGGTGTATGCCGCGGGACTCACGATAGAACCAGCAGGATAAAGGCCGCCTGGTCAAAATAGTCGCCACGACGTGTGAGATTCAGGAATTTTCTTTCACACCCGATAGAAAAAAATTCCGTATGTCTACTGCGGGTTTCGAACATCGGACGCCAGCTTTTCAGCCAGCGAAATTGTGGATTTCGCCGCACTTCCACGCACGTCTCCCTATATTGAAGCTATGGCAGTTGGAATCGAAAAGAGTAGGCCACATTTGTTACTACCATTGGCAAAATTGCTAGAAAAACCTGGCAAGAAGCGTCAAAGCTCTCGACTAACAAAGTAAAAGATAATGAATCAGAAACTGAAAATATCTGCCTGTATGGCGAAGAATACCTGCTCTTATTGATGTGTGAAATTAAGAAAAAAGTGATTATCACGCAAAATTTAGTCTCTCGAGATATAATGACGAAAGCAAAGAGCAACTGGAAATGTGACTTAATGAAGGTTGTCTTATTTGAATTTTATAGGATAGGTGATTTTATGAAGGTTATCTTTAGTAAAACTGACGGGTAAGTTGATAAAGATTTGTATTCTAAACTTTGGATGGACCGAGAGACATTATCTTCATGCATTCCGCTCTGCCATCTTGTCAGCTGTGTTAATTGTATATTTCAACAGTTCTCAGTCTTAAACTATATGTCTCCACATGTCTTGGCATTTCTCTTAATCCTTTTTTAAAAAAGACATGCTTTAATGGTGATGATTTAATTGAATGTTTCTCTCTCGTATTTATATATGTAAATAGTTATATATCAGTAAAAAATGCATACATATATTATGTTATACATAGCTAGTGTGGGAGATACTAACAACATACGGAGTAAGCCAACATATAACCAACCTAATTAAAAGTCTCTACATCAACAGCAGCTGCAGGGTCAGAACACCAGCAGGCTACACGGACCACTTCGAAGTTACATCAGGTGTAAGACAGGGGTGCACACTATCCCCCCCCCCCTACTGCTTATTACATACATAGACCATATATGCAAGTTAGCCAACCTATCAGAGACAGAGGAGATCAACGAGATTTTATTTGCAGACGATCAGGCACTAATACATGAAACAATAGATTACCTACAAGAACACTTAAAAAAAATCAACAGCACAGGCACAAAATACAACATGAAAATCAACATGAACAAAACATATGTCATGAATGTTGCCAAAAAATAAACAGAACATCAACACAACTATAGAAGGCAGGCAATTAAAACAAGTAGAGGAATTCAAATACCTAGGAAGTCTAATGACAAAAGATAATTCTCAAACAGCAGAGCTAGAATCAAGATGCAACAAAGCTAGTCAAATCATCGGACAGTTATCACCACTATTGTCCAACAAGGAAATAACTCTGGAGGCAAAACGAGCACTATACAATACAATCTTCATCCCAACCTTATGCTACCAATGCCAGACCTGGACCATAGATGCAAGAACAATAAGAAAAGTAACCTCTACTGAGATTAAATGTGTCAGACGAATGACAGAAACAGTCTGGGAGATAAGATCAGAATTGAAGAACTGAGAAAAAAGCTAGGAATAGCCCCCGCCATAGAATATATAAGAAAACAACAGATACAATTGTTTGGTCATGTGACACGGCAGAAGGACCAAATCACAACACAACGAGCCTTTAATAAACGTATCGAGAATACCAGACAAAGGTTCGACCACGAAAAAGATGGATCAATGGAATATTAGAAGCACTAGGAAAGATAACAGCAGCAGAGGCGAACAGAAGAGCAAAAGACTGCAAATTATATCTCCTTTCGACGCTGAAAGGCAAATGAGGAGGGAAAGAAGAAGAAGAAGGAGAAGATACATAACTAATAATAACACATTGCAGATCCCTTGGATTTGTGATTTGCTGTACAGTCAACAACCATCCTCCATACTTCTGTTTCCATAGAAGCTTTAGTAATGGAACTCACTTTGCCAGTGGATCAGAAAACATCAAAAAGAACATTTTGAAAAAAAGTCATTTAGATTTTTCTTTAAAAATCCATTTTTTTTTTTTTACTTAAAAAAAAACAAACTTTAGATTGTTGTGTTTTTATGAGGAGATAGAACGATTAATTTAACTTAATTGTCTACTCAGATTTTGATGACGAGTTTGACACGCCGCTCCTATTTACCTGCCCCTATAGCACTGATGAACTATCTTTCTCACTTCTATTATTAAGTTATACATATCTATAGTTCGTTCACAAATTCGTGCCCACAGAGTTTATTAATTATCTCGGAAACGGTTTCATGAATTTCTGTCATTCTTTTTCGGGAAATCTTATTTTTTCACCGACCTTCATTCTGGTTTTGTGCCCTACTGTCATGCATTTATGAAAGATTTTTGCTTATTTGAGGTATATAGTAATATGATTTTCTTGCTTGTCCTAAATTTTAGTATTTTACAATACCCACATTTGTTGTAATCAACTCACCAATTAAAAAGGCAAATTTCACGTGCACACCACACAATATTAGCACCGTTTCGCACTATTAATTTGTAAGACGATGCCACTCTGATGTTTTTTTTTTTTTGGTAATTTTATTTCTGGTTTCTTGTTAAATTGGTCCAGGGGCGTATTTTGAGCAAATATTTACTATTAATGGATATTCCAGTATGTGTGATAATTTGTAAGTTGTTGTAAAGTGACTACTTGATTTTTAAAACCATGAAGAGTTTAAAGTGTAAATTCATCACTATGCAAAAAGTAACTGTGTTATCGTACATGCACTTTTGCAAGGAATCTAAAAGGGGTTGGTTATATAACGATATAAAAAAAAAAAAGAACAGAACACAGGCAGCTCTAAATATAGATATAAAGTCTTTCAATCGATGGATAGGACAGAACTTTGACTCTGCAGAGGCGACGGTCAAGCAAGGAAGTTTATCTATCTCTATGACGAAGATATAAAATCAAATGAAAAATTTTGCGCTATTCAATGTAATACGGATACGCCTTTGGCTTGCATTGTTAGAAAATTAACATAATTTACAGTAAAATCTCATGTTTAGAGCACACGGTTTTATATTTTCCTTAAAATTATATAACAAAAAACGATTTGTGCAAAATTCAGACTACCTTTGTACTTGAATGTTATAAAATCTGAAGGTCGGTGAAAAGATAAGATTTCATGAAAAAGAATTATAGAAATTCATCAAACAGTTTCCGAGATAATTGATCAACTCTGTGGGCACGAATTTCTGAATGAACTATAATATAATATATTATAATTAATTTATTGTGTTTTATAATAACTCACTATGGATCCCTTTGATTTGTGATTTGCTGCACAGTCAACAACCATCCTCCATATTTCTGTTTCCAAAGCAGCTTCAGTAAAGGAACACACTATGCCAGTGGATCAATAAATCAAAAGAGAACAATTTGAAAAAAAAAGGTTATTTATATTTTTTCTAATCAATTAACGATCACTTATTTACAACTTTAGCTTGTTGTGTTTTTATGATTTACAACATCATCATTTGGTTTAATTTGGTTATTTATTCAGATTTTCAGAACCAGTATGACGAACCGCTCCTGTTTACCTGCCCGGGTAATACTATCCTGAATGGAATGTCCAGCGTTCATGATAACCATTACGAAGATCGTAGATTCAAGATGAAATGTTGCAATGCAGTTTTGAAATCAGTAAAAGATTGCAGTTGGACAGATTACATCAATGACTGGGATGGTGTGATGGGCTTCCCTGTTCCTGAAAACCGGTACTTAAAAGGCGTCCAGAGTACACATGACAATAGTAAAGAAGACAGAAGATGGAAATTGAATCTGTGTAACCTTGTTTGATCTAAACAAGAAATCACTCATGCGTATTGAATGTCACGTGATGCACAATATTTACGTTCTCACTGTAAGGTCACACTTATCAGACATTTTTTTTTCTTCTTTAATTGATTGTAGATTTTTGATCGATACCATACTATAACAATGACTGCACATTCGTCATTTATTTAGCATATACATTTTTTTTTATTAATCAACAGCAGAAATTATGTTCCTTCTAAGTTTTTTTTTTTTTACAGATTAAAATATATACTCAGATTACCACATATAATTGAAAGTATATTTTCACAATATTTTGTTTGCTATCCTAATTATGTTCTCATGGAAAAATACGTTTCACATTCAAAATTAGATCTTATTTTTGATGTTTGAATTGATGCTCAGAGAATTTAAGATTTATTCCCATCAATTATATTCCCATACATAAATTGTAAAAATTGATATGTACTAGCCATAATCCAAATATAATAGTGTATTTAAAAGAGAATGTACTTAATTAAGACTTACTACTGCAGATTTATATTATTGTGTATTTCAACTCATAAATTTGCGTGACGATGAACAAGTTATCAAAAATGATTTATTGCCTATACAAGGAAACATCAGCAATAACAGGCATTTTATGGTTGCTTAATTATCTTTGTAAGGGAGTAAACAACTCTTTGCTTAATTATCTTTGTAAGGGAGTAAACAACTCTTTGCTTAATTATCTTTGTAAGGGAGTAAACAACTCTTTGCTTAATTATCTTTGTAAGGGAGTAAACAAAAACTCAGTATCTATCCGAGTCCTCTTCAACCTCATTATGACCAGCACCCCACTTGTGTAACTTTTCCACAATCAATTGTCTATCCTGCCACTGAAATCTAAATTGAAAAAGAAACTTCCATAATTGAAGACATACAAATAAATTTCACTTAGAGAGAGAATAAAGTTCCTCGAGCATCCACCAAATGTATATTTTATATATCAACTGTAAGACTAGTAACTAATTCTGGTATCGCCCACCTAAAAGTCAAAATCACCCACTGGTGGGTGGTAGCGTCTAGGTTGAAGAACACTGATCTACCCCATATTCTAAGGGGTCAACTGGAAAGGTGAGGGGGGGGGGGGGGGTTTGGGGTTATTTAATTGAGGCTGGAGAATAAAGACCGCGTACACTTGTGCTGTCGCCACATAATGGTCAAGTAATTTTTGTGTCATTTGCAATAGTGAAAACAACTTTTGACCTATCTCAAGATAAGAACATAGTACTTCTTATGTAGAGAACACTTTTATCCGTCCTGCCAACTTCTTTCCAACAAAACAAAAAAAAGTAATCAAATCCACTAAAAGGTAGAACATAAAAATATGATATATTTGTTAACATCTTTGTTGTGTGGAACAAATACTTATGGAAGCAAAACTTAACGATCGTTAGAAGTGAAGAGAGCAGGGCAATGTAATATTTGTTTTAAATTTATAACCAGAGTGTAATAAAACATTTGTAAGCTTCATAATTCTGTGTGTTTTGTTCAGATTTATGTGTGGAATAATTTCCTTCCTTCCTTCTTTTCATTCTCGCTACTCCCTCATTGCCTTCCGTCCTTATTTCCTTTTGTTCCTTTCATTTCTCATTCCTCCAAACCTTTCATTCCTTTCCTTTCTCACCCTTCCCTCCTTCTTCCCATCTTTCATTCCTTCTCCCTTTCCTTCTTTCCTTTCCTTCCTTTCCTTCCTTTCCTTCCTTCCTTCCTTCCTTCCTTCCTTCCTTCCTTCCTTCCTTCCTTCCTTCCTTCCTTCCTTCCTTCCTTCCTTCCTTCCTTCCTTCCTTCCTTCCTTCCTTCCTTTCTTCCTTCCTTCCTTCCTTCTTTTTTTCTTTTGTTCCTTTTATTTCTCCTTCTTCCCTCCTTTAGATCCTTTCATTTCGCACTCTTCACTTCTTCCCACTATTCATTTATTTCATTGCTTCTCTCTTATCTTTCCTTCCTTTCTTTCTTCCTCCTCTCTCCCTCCTCTCTCATTCCCTCCTTTCCTTCCTTCCTTTCCTGCTTTTTTCTTCCTCCTTTCGCCCCTTTCTTCTTTTCTCCTAACTCGCATGATCGATGGGACAACACGGTCATTCCTCTTACACTTTCTGCTCTTTTTCTGGACTGACGAGGTCATACTTTCTTCTTTCTTTCACGTTTACTTTGTTTATTACAAACTCCTGCACGCCAGTTTCCATCTGCATTATTGAACATACTCGACATGACACGCGATGTGACCTTCACAATAAATGCAACCAGTAGTTTCTCGAACCGTGTCACAGTAATTAGTTGTTACTCATTATATTCAAGTTGATATCATCATCAAGTACCGGGCCTGCTGGCATAGGTGATCATGTCTCTCCACAACTTTCGATCTGGACAGTTATTTATCATTTCTGATGTTGACATTCTGCCAAGCTATTCTCTTAAGCTGTCTGGTATTTTTTCTCTTTCTATCTATCTATTGGCCTTTCGAGCCGTAGCCGGCCCATAGGGCGTAGACAAAGATACTCCTATCTGAATTTTTGTTCTAGCAGTTTTCTTTTAAAGATATTTTATCAAATCTCGCCATTTGTCTCTGTTCTGTACAAGCTGCTCTATCTCATTGAGGGAGCCGAATCCTGCTGCTCTTGCCTATCTCATCAATGTTCTTCTCAGTGTCTCCCTGGGTCTTCCTCTTTTTCTCTTACCTGTTGTTTCCCACATGAGGGCTTGCTTTGCTATTCGGTTATTATCTCTTCTCATCACATGTCCAATATATGACCATCGTCTTTTCTTTATTACTGAAGGTATTAGTGGTTGATTGGCGATTTCTCTAATTTCCTCGTTTGTTTTGAATTCGTTTCACGCTATACCAAGTATTTTCCTTAGACATTTATTTTCGAATGTGTTCAACTATTTTTTCTCTTTGCTTCCCTCTATATCTTCGTCCCTCAATTTTCCCAGTTGTTACAATATATTCCGGTTGTTCTCTTCTCACTACATGGCCAAAAAATGATGATTGTTTCTTCCTAATATTGGAAATTAGCTCTCTCTTTGCTGTGACCTCTTTCAGAGCATTTTCAAGTTGATATACATTTAATTAAATTTACGCATTTTCTTGTCTTTCTTACCACAACCGAACTCATTTAAAAAGTATTAATATCTGCTGATGAAGATTTTCTAGCCGAAACACTTGTTTATTATTTTATTTTTAGTAAAGCTGTAAGACATAATTTTGTGAGTTTTTTTCTTATTCGAGATCAGTCAGATATAAGTATAACTTGTTATAGTATAGTCCACGAGGTTCATCAAAGACACGAACTGAAACACCGAAGCTGCCAGGAAGTACGTCTGTACACCACCAGCTCAGCAGAATGAAGCAAGTAACAATCTTTAGGACCTGGCATAGAAATGTAAAGGTAAAGTACGAGACCTGAACCGGCGTCTCTGCACTCAAGTTTCCACCCATATGTGCTCCGCCGCTTATACAGAAGCGTTCGGAGACTTCTGAATGCTGTCGCTTAAAGCATTGAAACTCACGACGCGAAACGGCATTTCTCACCTTCCCAGAGTGCTACCCTGGTACCCATTTCTGCCAGCGGCTGGGTCGACCGAGTGGGTTTGTTTTTCCAACCATGTGTACAATTCACATTGCTTCCAACGGGGACCAAACACGGGTTGTCCAGTCGGGTTGTTTTCCCAACCAGGCTACCGAGGCCACCAGACCTGGCCGTAACAGACTGAAGTATCATCACTTCAAGACCCTATGCCAGTGGTTCCCAAAGTGTGCGCCGCGGTTCCCAGGGATGCCCCAACACCCCCCCCCCCCAAACCTCCCAACAAATTTATCAAGAACGTCGCCGATGGTAATATCGTGTGGTTTGACACAGTGGTTTGAAATAATGTATTCACTTAAGCATTACAGTTTTCAAAAGATAAACGAGTTTTTTTTCTATTTGCAATAATAAACAATAAAAACGTTTTTATTTCGGAAGAAAGTGAGTTCAAATTGTGAAGATCTGACGTATTTTCTGAGTCGGTGAAATGCTTACTTGTGTGCATGTGAAAAATTGTGAGAATGCCTTTTGTAAACATAAATTTGTTGTTGGTTATTTTTCTATTTTTTTTTCCTAAATGAAATCAATTATATATGTTTATTATTTTTTTTTAAAAAGTAAAGAACCCCCGTCACGCCAAGTGGCGTATAGGGAATATGGTGTTAGTGACCATAAATTTTACAGACCTTCAGAACATGATTTTCGGGGTAATTAGGTTGGTATTACGCCCGTGCCACTTTACTTTCCCAGAAAAAAATAAATTCGATATTCATTTAAGGCTGGGTGAACCCGGAAGCCGTCGATTGGGATCGAACCTACCCCTTAATCCTGTGTAGTCCAGTTCTCTAACCACTGAGCTATTGCGGCTCCCTATGTTTATTATTACTGAACTTTATTTCTGTACTTAGATTAGTAAGCTAACCAAAAGTAAATAAAAGAATCGGAGGTTACCAGACTTATACGATAATAATTTTCACGAGGGTACCTCAGTTATATGATCAGCAAGGAAAGGGAGCCGTGGGTATCAGAAGTTTGGAAACCACTGCCCTAAGGATGTTCCCCTACCTTTGATTAACGTGGCTGAGGCAAAGACAAAGTGACCGCTGAACGTCTGATGTTGATGTGTCCAATATACTAGGTGATTGCGACCATTGTCAGTCCCACTTAAGGATTTGCTGCTTAACGATGTCACCAGCCTTAATCTGGCCAATGCTTTCTTTGAACTTAGCAAGACTGATGTTAAAAAGTGTATGCAGCAGAGAAAGAAACGTTAAATTTGAAATGGTAAAATGATTTGAGTCCATTTATTATACATAGTAATATGTAATGCTTTAAAAATGTAATACACATCAATGCCTTGTACGTCATCACTTCAGCAGATAGTAAGCTTCGTCAACAGGTGATGCCTGGTTGTTTGACGTGATGTCACATCCGCCGGAATTATTTCTGATGACTTTGTAAGCGACCCAGGCACTTTTCATCATGACAGCCACAAACGCGAAGGCCAAGAGCGCTGTGAGAAGTATAAAGTTGAGGTCCCAGTTGTACCAGGCATCTTCCCGAAACATGCAGCCCGAAAGTACAACGATCGGGATGATGTATGGCGTGACGATGTATCTGAAACGAAGATGAATAACTAGTGACAGAATAAAGTTTATTATCCGCTCTATGGAGCATATAAAATATATAGTAAACCTCCTTTAAATCAAAATAAAAACAGCGGTACATTTATGGACTGAGCCTGGTGGTTTTTTGGTTGGTGCACTCGCCTGTTGGATTGAAGGTTCGAGAATCAAATGTCAGTTTACGCAATGTTTCTTTTCTGACCTAACGGGCTCTCAGGATCGGTCCAGCCTCTTTAAGTGGATACCAGAGATATTTTATGGGAAGGGCATGTAGTGAGGAAGGGAACCGGCCACGCCTACTGATACAGAGAGAGAGAGAGAGAGAGAGAGAGAGAGAGAGAAGAATGGTTGAGGACGAAACAATCAAATCAAGTGTATTGGGTAAAAACAACCCGATACGGTTGAGCGGATAACAGGTGAAAACTAGATTACTTGGAGGAAATTCAGAATGATTGGGAAAATCAACAAAAAATTGTAAAATTATAATCCACGAATAAAAATTTCATCATCATCATCGAGTGCCGTCTCCGCAACGAAGGTTGGCTATCATGGAGCGCCATTCTGCTCTGTCTCTTGCTTTGATGGTGCAGGTTGTCATAGGCTGATTTGTCCATCTTTTGATGTTACTCGTCCATGTTAGTCTTGGTCTGCCTCTGCCTCTTTTACCTTGTATTTTGTATTTTCCCCTCCAGGATTACTTTTATTAGGCTGTTGTGTCTTTTAACATAGCCCAAAAAATCTCATTTGTCTTGTTTGAATTGTGCATAGGAATAAAGATTTACACGAGTTAAATGAAGCTTAACGAGAAGAACAATTATAAGTGGAGTTTAATTATTTGAGTTAACTATTAAGTCAGAGTTCGCTAAAGAGATTGTGGTGTTTAGTTAGATGACAAGCGATGGTTACCTTATGAAGGTTTTAGAATAGAGATCGCTAGAAATGTTAGAAGATCTGTTTGAGCTGGTGTGTAGAAAATATGAACATTAGAAACTGTTGATTGAGAAGTCTGACTTTAATTATGATTGAGTAGCATAGTGGGAAATATTAAAATGGTAATAATTTGTGGTGTTTTCATGGACTGTAGAAACTACGAGGTTTTGATAATTAGTAATGATTGTAAGAGGATTTAATCCCTATTCTGGATGTTGACAGTGTTAAGTCTGCGTTATCACGAATGTAATCAAGTTCGTTAATTCATGTAAGAGAATGACAGCAAGTTTTAAGACAGTTCCACATGAATACAATATCGTGATGAAATAGTCAATTATGGATATTGTAGAACAAGGAATTGAAATTATCGTGTCTTCCAGGTTGGTATAGATAAAATGTAGTGTTAGGATCAATAAGGTGTTGAGTTGCTAATTTGATTTCATTATGACCGGATGTTCCTCAAGTAGCCGCATTCAGTAATTAACTAATGAAGGAGAATGATGTATTCTTATAAACCATTGACTTGGTAAGAGTCTGGTTGTAGAGACACTATCTATCTATTACTGACCATCAATATCAGGCAGCAGAGTTGGACATCTCATAGATGATGGCTTGTGCCAGTATCGGTGCACGAGAACCATCCAGACCCTACTCCACTTCATCGCAGTTCCTTCTAGAAACAGACCAACCAGTCTAGTATGACCAAACTAGTAGGGATCGATAAGGGATGGCAGCCCGGTACTCCCAAAATGCCGCTCTGAAGTCGGATGTGTTTGGTCCAAAGGCGCAATTATTGCAGTTTTACGACAAATTTTAACACAACGCATCAACGCCCACTTAACGTCTTTTTAGTGAGAGATGATGAAGAAGTTCTTTAAGTAATCAATGGGTGAACGTCAGAAAGAAAGAGATGATGATGAAGTACTTGAAGTAATCAATGGGTGAACGTCAGAAAGAAAGAGATGATGATGAAGTTCTTGAAGTAATCAATGGGTGAACGTCAGAAAGAAAGAGATGATGATGAAGTACTTGAAGTAATCAATGGGTGAACGTCAGAAAGAAAGAGATGATGATGAAGTACTTGAAGTAATCAATGGGTGAACGTCAGAAAGAAAGAGATGATGATGAAGTACTTGAAGTAATCAATGGGTGAACGTCAGAAAGAAATATATGATGATGAAGTTCTTTAAATAATAAATGGTTGAACATCAGAAAGAAGGAAATGAAGAAACAGAAAAAGCGAGAAAGAAAGAAAACACAAAGAAAGAAAGAAAGAAAAAAACGAAAGAGAGTGAAAGGAAAGAAAGAGAGAAAGAAAGAGAGAGAGAAAGAAAGAGGAAGAAAGAAAGAAAGAAGTGAAGAAAGAAAGAGAGAGAGAGAGAGAGAGAGAGAGAGAGAGAGAGAGAGAGAGACTCAGTGATAAACGAGTACTGCTTGTATATTCTGAGATGAACTGCTCCAGAGAACTAAATCACAGTTGTTAGCCTTCGTCTCAAAGTGACATTTTAATTCTGATCTTTGACATTTATCAGCGCTGATGAAAGAAGTTGTCGTGAAACTTATACATTACACTCATTATTAAAGCTGATTTTTTATTGATTTTAATTTGTAACAGGATTGACAACACGAACATTTTGTTTTATTCTTCTTCTTTCCTTCCTCATTTGATTTTCAGCGTCGAGGGGAGATATAATTTGCGGTCTTTTGCTCTTCTGTTCGCTTCTGCTGCTGTTATGTTTCCTAGTGCTTCTAATATTCAATTTAATCCATCTTTTTTGTGGTCGACCCTTGGGTCAGGTATTCTCTGCAACGTTCATTGAGGGCTCGCTATGTTGTGTTTTGATTACTCTGCCTTGTCACGTGGCCAAACCATTTTATCTGTTGTTTGTTTATATATTTTATGGCGGGGGGCTATTCCAAGCATTTTCATTTCTGATCTAATCTCTCAGACTGTTTCCTGTCATTCGCCTGACACATTTGATCTCAGTAGAAGTTATTTTTCTTGTTGTTCTTGCAACTAGAGCCCATGACTAGCATCGTTGGGATGAAGATTATATTGTAGAGTGCCCGTTTTGCCTCTAGAGTTATTTATTTTGTTTTAGCTGTAGTAAATTGTTATGTATAAATGATATTTTAAAAGCTCGTTATATAAAGATTGACAAATTTAGGAGTTTCAGGGGATCCAGTATTTCATTTTTTTTAATGAACACAAGAACAAATTAATTTGTATATCATACCTAAAAGGCATGCGTATATTACATAACGAAAGTTCACAAATGATTAAATCAACTAAAGTTATTGAGTTAATGAGTTATTGAGTTATTGAGTTACTTGTGGGTCATCATCATTGCACTCTGAACATGTCCATGGTTGCTCAGATCCCCTCCTCAGCAAGTCCCGAAGAAGTGACGTGGATTTGTGATGGTTGAAGTCCTGTGCTCTTCCAACATCTCGGTGAGCATTGATGATGTCCGCCAGATCCATTGGTTGCCTGTCCTCAACGACAGTGCAGCTAGCCAACATGTCCGCTCTTTCATTTTCCCGTACTCCCGATTGTCCAGGGATATAGACAAAGGTGACCTTACGTATTTTTGACTTCTGCAATGACTCTAACTATTGCACGCGTACAGAGCCCGCCTTCACTTTTTTTTATCATGCTCATCGAATCACTCAGTATACAGGCGTGGGTGTAGTCTTGTACTCTAACCAGATGAATGCCTTGGTCACTGCCATCACCTCCATCGTCATGCTACTCGTGGTCATGACGTATGCACCACTGTCTTCTTTGACTACTTTGCCAGCCGAGCGTGCTGTAAATGCCCATGCACTTCTTTGGTGTCGTATTACAGATCCGTCTGCATAGATGACTGCATCTTTCTCATAGGTGTTATCGCAGATGAGACCATTGACCTCCGCATTGACCACGACTGAGTTCTGTTCCCTACATTTCCTGTCGAGTGTGACAATACACGAGAATGTCCCCTTGAATGACGTAGGCACCGGTATCCACTCATCACCAACGCTGATATTGGTAAGCCCACAGACCTGTTTATTGACATCTTCTGCATGGCCCACCCATGATTTGCCTCTTGTTAGCCTGGCACCTTTCCCTGTGTTGAGCTCGTGGTGCAATGGAAGCTCTTTATCTGCACTAATCTTCAGGAAAGCTCGTGCCCTCCAGATCTTGATTCTGTCATCCATGGTTGGAAAGCCAAGAAGATACCTCATTGCTACACAGGGAGTGTCCCCCGTACACCCCAAGATAAAACGCATGGCATCAACTAAAGTGCCAATGACAAACCAATGTGAGCTACTGTTGACTCCGTGTCCTTGCATGAATTATCCCTATTGTAGATTGTATCTTCTGAGACCTCGGTGTCATTTGATCAACGGATCAAGAAGGCTGACCGTCTATTCTGGGTCATCTACCTCGCTACAAAGCCTATTAACATTAATAACGATATTTCAGACAGTCACAAAGCTGGTGACAACGTGACCTTAATATTGGCGATAAAAGATATCACATCACTTCATGAAACTGAGGTTAGTTCAGTGAAGTTTCTAAAACTTCATTACACAATGGTAATTGCTATGGGACTGCTCTTAAGTTTACCGTTTGCACAGCAAAAACCTCCGGCTCCCCACCCCTACCAGTGACTGAACCTGACTGACAAACGCCCGTTCTACTTCATCTCTCGCTCACAAGCGAGGAGCCTAATATGTTGTAATCAATATATTTTATATCATGCCTTATATGTTGTAATCAATATATTTTATATCATGCCTTATATGTTGTAATCAAAATATGTATATACTATTTTTTTTAATGTAATAAATATACTTCATATGGTGTCTCACTCGTTAAGGAACGAGTCGTTTCTTTAATGGCTTCCCTACTAAACACACGCTCCTACATAGTAAACCAACACATTTTCCAGCTATCGTGTGTGATCTCACACGTACTGTACACTAACATTCGCAAATAACAACCGTGTTGTATAGGCGCTTTCACCCAAATGGCATAGATCAGCAGAGAGGCATATCAGGCAGGCCGCGCTACTGCGGGTTTTGCTAGGGAGATCTGAGCGCCTATTGACTGTTGTTCTATATGCGATACGGTGAGGATAATCAGACGACTAATACTAATATACACACACATACTACAAACATATTTTTTTCTTTTCTACCACAATTATTTCATATAATGCAACCCATTTTTGACAATCGAAACAAGAAAAAAGAGTTCTTAAATGTTATGTAGAGTCAGTCTATATATAATATATATTATATTATATATATATTATATAAATATAATATATTTAATGCGCTCTAATTATTATTCATGATTCGGATAATATATATCATTATATCCATATGTCAGTATATCCATATGTTATGGATGTGAATCATGGACAAAAGGACAACAAACAAGAAAATCACTGGAGTCTGTAGAAATGTGGTTTTACAGAAGAATGTTGAGAATACCATGGACAGCTAAGAAGAGTAATGAAAACGATCTGAAAGAGGCCAATGCAAAAAGAGAGCTAATTTCCAATATTAGGAAGAAACAATCATCATTTTTTGGCCATGTAATGAGAAGAGAACAACTGGAATATATTGTAACAACTGGGAAAATTGAGGGACGAAGAGATAGATAAAATCCCAGACAGCTTAAAAGAATGGCTTGGTAGAAGGTCAACAACAGAAATGATAAATAACTGTTGAGATCGAAAATTGTAGAGAGACATGATCACCTAAGCCAGCAGACCCGGTACTTGATGATGATGATGAGCGTGGTTAACGTACCTCTGTTCTAATCATCTCGTTGTTGCAAAGTCCTAATTGGTGTTAGAATTTGTGAGGAAAAGCCCAGTGAGACATCATGTGTACTTGTGTATGTTTGTGTATGTTTGTGTACTTGTGTATGTTTGTGTATGTATGCAGATATATATATATATATATATATATATATATATATATATATATATATATATATATATATATATATATATGACTCAAATGAAGATGATAATAAATTCCTCAGCTCACATGCAAGTGATCAAATTCTAAGTAATCACAGAACAGAAAAGATAAAATTTCACTGTTTTCAAATTTCATAAGTTAGGTTTCGTTTTCATTACTTCATACAAATAAAACCAAACACAGAAAGAATGAAGTGGTAAAAACACTTAAATCACAAATCGTACTGCAAGTCATGATTTGATCTCAATGCGTTTTCAAGCAAGTTTTTTTTTAACCGTTCCTCCGCACCGACATTTCGAACTCCGAGCATCAATCGAATTACGGATCGAAATTTTCTCGAAATTAGAATACGAAACCTGAATCATTCGAAGTTAAGAGTATTTCAAAGTATGTGGCTCTACTGTATTTGATGATGATGATGATAAAAAAAAAACCAACAAATAGATTATTACTGATTACCATGGAAACAGTAACTATAGCAACGTACACCAAGCGAGTACCTGGAGTATTTGTCTAAGCACGAGACATCCACGATGAAGTAAACCAGCTGACAACATCCTATTATCGATATCCCGACCTGAAACGAGATTGTTTAAAGTAATCAAAAAGAAATGATAAATGGAGGCACAGGTCGAGACTGTTATAACAAGACGACATAAGAATGCTGAGGTTTTATCAAATCAAGGGAAAATAAATATAAGATTGTGTGTAGCAGCTTTACTAAACATAAGATTGTACAATCGTCAATTTAATTATTCTCTTATCTCTTCTTCCTAATCTTCTGAACTCCAGTTTGACCATAGGGCACTCTCAGAAGATCTCCACCGAAGCCGGTCTGGAGCAGGCATGGTCAACTCTCTCCAGGACCTGCCAGCCTCTAGCATTTCATCATGTCTGGTTCGTCGCTATGTCCCCTGCCTCTTCTTCATTTGCCAGGTGGTGTCCAAGGTAATGCTAGCAGCAGATACCTGGCTCTTTCCACTCATAGAACATGGCCTAGTCATTTCTAAGGTCTTCTTGTCACTGCCTGATTGATTTTGTTAATGCCTGATCTTCTGACGACTTCATTATGATGTTCTTGATCCCAGCGGATGTTTAGAATCTTCTTAAAACAGAGACCATTAAATCCTCAAAGTAGGCTTTCTTTCTTATGGCTTGTTCTCCAAATTTCTGCTGCATAAATGAGTATTGAATAGCACATTTGACTTATAATTTCCAAGTCTGATGCTGAGATGGAGACTAGATGACCGCCAAATGTTTCTAACTCTATTGAATGTTTGGGAGCCGCGATAGCTCAGTGGTTAGTGAACTGGACTACAAAGGAAAGAGGTAGGGCTCGATCCCAACCGACGGCTTCCGGGTTCACCCAGCCTTTAATGGGTACCGGATTTTATTTTTGGGAAAGTAAAGCGGCACGGGCGTAATACCGACCACATTACCCCAAAAATCATGTGCCGAAGGTCTGTAAAATTTATGGTCACTAACACCATATTCCCTATACGCCACATGGCGTGACTGGGTGCTTTATTTTACTACTTACTATTGAATGTCTTGACTGACGTGCCTATTCTAGCAGAGTTCTCTTTCTCAATGTCGCTGTTTGATGAAATAATGTTTCCCAGGTATCTAAAGAGATCCACTTCTTCTTGCCGAACTCCTCTGAATATAACTTTCTTTGTAATTTTGGCATTTATCGCTGTAATCTTAGGTTTGTCTGCATTTATTTTCAGTCCTACTGTGCTAGCAAATTGATCTACTCCATCTGCTCTCTATTTTAACTTTTCCGTACGGAAGCTTTTTATCGACGCAACGGAGGAGATTTCAGAGACAAAATTGTTTATGGTTTTAAGAATCAATCTACATATTTATATTTATCTAACATATAACATATTATATATGAATGTTTAGATAATCGAACAAGGTATTAGATTTCACCAATATCAAGATGATACAAGACATGTAAAAAGAATATGGTTTGGTGGCGTTGACACTAATCAAATTGAGCGTGGCGCACTATGCGGCTAAACGTAAGTTGCCGAAATCGGCATGTCGCACAGTGCGGCTAAACGTACGTTGCCGAAATCGGCATGTCGCACAGTGCGGCTAAACGTACGTTTGCCGAAATCGGCATGTCGCACAGTGCGGCTAAACGTACGTTTGCCGAAATCGGCATGTCGCACAGTGCGGCTAAACGTACGTTTGCCGAAATCGGCATGTCGCACAGTTCGTCGAAACGTACGGGAAAAGTTAAGTCTTGTTGGTAGTGGGCAAATAATCCAACATCATCAGTAACGTCAGCATCTTCAAGACGTCCAGTAAGATCCTATAACTTATCACTTCACTTCATCCCATAACCCTGGTGGTCTTTGGGGCACGACTCCGTCAACCTTCTCCTTTTCTCTCTATCTTATTCTGTGAGACTCTGCAAAGCCAAGGTCTGTCCTTTCTTCGGTGTTTCCTTCTAATCTCTTTCACTGTCTACCTCTACTTCTCACCCCATTCACAGCTCACTCCAGAATGGTCTTTACTGGGTCAGATGATCGACAAAAGTAGTGAAACCCGTACTTTGCATTTCGTCACAAAAGCCAAAAGACTATCATGTACCCCATATGCTTCTTTTACCGTTTTTCGAACTCTCTCATTTGTGATACGATCTAAATAAGAGATTCCAGAAATCTTACGATAACATTACTTCTCTAATAGTGGCAGGCACAAAAATATCCTGAATCAATCTCAATGAATTAATTTATCATATTTGTATTGTCGAAAGCTCATAATTACAATCTACTAGAGGGACGGAATGACAAATAATGAAGCGTCGGATCATGATGAGACTTATAGCATATTTATAATCCCCGAATCATTAACATCTCTAAGATGACGTGACCATTTTACCGAATAAATGAATGATATGCGTATCATGTTCCCCAATAAAAAAATTTTTTTTTTAATCTATTTTACTTTTGAGTCGAAAACGGTACATAGAACAGAGATTTCAAACCCTCTGTGTCATACGCTTGTTGGTAATAAATGTTAGACGTGTCCACGTCACTCCTTCGGATGAAAGAGATGGGAGTTAAGATGGGCACAACCAGAAACGAGAAACTTATTGGGTGTGTAAGAAGACTTATCAACCAACACAGAACTGGAGTCGTCAGTCGCTGGACACTGCGAGACTTGCGAGAAGGGGATCTGAGCACCTCTGGACATGTTCGGAGAGCAATGATGATGACACGCATATAACTCAATTAGTGTTAGACTTTGAACAAATCGATTGAAAATGGGGTGTTCTTGACCGTTGGTTTCATCACACAAGGTGCTCATTCTACTTTGGTGTCCTCACACAAGGTGATCCCTCTACTTTGGTTTCCTCACACAAGGTGTTCACTCTACTTTGGTTTCCTCACACAAGGTGATCCCTCTACTTTGGTTTCCTCACTCAAGGTGTTCCCTCTACTTTAGTTTCCTCACACAAGGTGCTCCCACTACTTTGGTTTCCTCACACAAGGTGCTCCTTCTACTTTGGCTTCCTCACACAAGGTGTTCCCTCTACTTTAGTTTCCTCACACAAGGTGTTCCCTCTACTTTAGTTTCCTCACACAAGGTGTTCCCTCTACTTTAGTTTCCTCACACAAGGTGTTCCCTCTACTTTAGTTTCCTCACACAAGGTGCTCCCTCTACTTTAGTTTCCTCACACAAGGTGTTCCCTCTACTTTAGTTTCCTCACACAAGGTGCGCCCTCTACTTTAGTTTCCTCACACAAGGTGTTCCCTCTGCTTTAGTTTCCTCACACAAGGTGCTCCCTCTACTTTAGTTTCCTCACACAATGTGCTCCCTCTACTTTAGTTTCCTCACACAAGGTGCTCCCTCTACTTTAGTTTCCTCACACAAGGTGCTCCCTCTACTTTAGTTTCCTCACACAATGTGCTCCCTCTACTTTAGTTTCCTCACACAATGTGCTCCCTCTACTTGGGCTTCTGACTGTCAGATTCTAGACTAGAACGAAAGAAGAGGTAACAGCCTGTGAGTGAATATTCTAGCGGACACAAAATCTTGATTCTTCCGAGACTCTAACAGTACCAACCACTTGCATGGCTACATTACATATGTAGCGTTTGAAGACATAACATTATAAAATAATTGAATTATTATTTTTTTTTTACAAACGCATCAACTGAATCAAGTCACATAAAAGCTCGTAAAATGGATGATGTACATTTTACTGATAGTATATTAACAAACAGCTGCTTTGGTAATATCCACGTACAACTACATCAACAAGCACGGAAATTACTCTGTCTTCACTCACAAATAAGAAAACTGACAACAATAAACTCGTTAATGGAGGAGGCCAAAATTGCGGAGCTACTGTAAAGCTAGTGAGCAGTGCTCAGGTAAACAGTGTATAGTGATCACTTTACATAAAGGAATATATAATCGATTCTAGTGATGTAACAACGTCGTTTCGGCCTACATATGGCCATTCTTAGAATACAAGAACAAACAGTCACCCTTAGAACACGAGAAATGTGGCAAGATTGAGCTAAATTATAGAAAGTAACTAAAACTAGTGTGCATCATCATCATCATTATCATCAGCATCATCAGGTCGTATGTTCTTTACAGAACGTTGCATTCACCACAGTCAGTCTGAAAGAATCTCTGTCTCTAATCAGATCTTTCACAGAACGTTGCATTCACCACAGTCAGTCTGAAAGAATCTCTGTCTCTAATCAGATCTTTCACAGAACGTTGCATTCACCACAGTCAGTCTGAAAGAATCTCTGTCTCTAATCAGATCTTAACAACAGAACGTTGCATTCACCACAGTCAGTCTGAAAGAATCTCTGTCTCTAACCAGATCTTTCACAGAACGTTGCATTCACCACAGTCACTCTGAAAGAATCTCTGTCTCTAACCAGATATTAACAACAGAACGTTGCATTCACCACAGTCAGTCTGAAAGAATCTCTGTCTCTAATCAGATCTTTCACAGAACGTTGCATTCACAACAGTCAGTCTAAAAGAATCTCTGTCTCTAATCAGATCTTTCACAGAACGTTGCATTCACAACAGTCAGTCTAAAAGAATCTCTGCCTCTAACCAGATCTTCCACAGATCGTTGCATTCACAACAGCTAGGCTGAAAGTATCTCTAGCTCTAGACGTTCATCGTCATTAGTAGGCTGCTGTGTCTTTTAACATGCCCCAAAAATCTAATTTGTCTTATTTAAATTGTGTTTAGTAGTTATATTTTAATTTTTAGTTGTTTAAGACTTCATCATTTGTTTTCTTTTTTTTCCATTCATTTCTTCATATTCTTCTATAAATCCACATTTCAAAGTCTTCAATATTCTGTTCAGTTTTCTTGTCTAATGTCCATTTTTCTGTACCATGTAGGTATGCTGAGAAGATATAACAATTTGCTATTCTTAGTTTTAGCCCTGGTACTATTTGCTTTGATGTTAGTATACCTTTAACGGCATTAAATTTGCTATTTTTTTGCCATTCCTATTCGTTTGTTTTTTTCAGTTGTACATTTTCCATCACTGGTTATAGTATGTCCAAGGTAGCTGTAGCTCTGAACTGTCTCCCAGTCCTTTCCTTCAACTTTGAAATGTATAAATCTTTTAATATATCTTCATTGATCTTTTCAAGGTACATTAATGATATTCTGGAGCATTTTGTTTCGACTGAATCGATTTTAGTCCTTGCTATTTGCGAGATTGTCCCTGATTCACAATCATATGTTGCTATTCGGAAGATACGTGTCATTAACTTTAATTCGACTGCCTTGGGAGTATTGTGTAACATGTTCTTTATAGTGTTTAAATTTTGTGTTGCTTCTGCAAATCTTTTTTTGAAGTTGTTTCTGTAGTTTCTACAGATCCCAGATATTTATAGTTTCTTTTACAATTTCAAATTCTTCGCTGTTGATGATATTTGTTAGGTTAACTTTTTGTTCTGGCAATTGTCTTTTATCTTAGTATGCACAAAGAACTATATATATATATATATATATATATATATATATATATATATATATATATATATATATATATATATAACTTCTACTGAGATTAAATGTGTCAGACTAATGACAGGAAACAGTCTGAAAGCTAATATAAAAAATTAAGAACTGATAAAAAAGCTAGGAATAGCCCCCGCCATAGAATATATAAAGAAACAACAGTTAAAATGGTTCGGCCGCGTGACACGGCAGAGTGATCAAAACACAACACAACTAGCCTTCAATAAACGTTGTGAGAATACCAGACCCAAGGTTCGACCACGAAAAAGATGGATTGATGGAATATTAGAAGCAATTGAAAACATAACAGCAGCAGAGGCGAACAGAAGAGCAAATTATATCTCCCCTCGACGCTGACAGGCATTTGAGGAAGGAAAGAAGAAGATATATATATATATATATATACTGGATCTAAATATAAGCAAATTAATGGAACTTCCTACAATGGTTGCTATGACGTAATTCACGTGGGATCCTGTGTTGTGAATGAGAGCAACGGCCATGTTGAAAGCCAGCACAAACACGCACCACATGGCGTAGAGAGCCAGACCATTCTGTGGAGACAAAGTTGTAAGATGAAACACATTGTCAAACAGTCTCGATGCTTCCACATATTCAACTCTAATTTAATAAAGAAATATCCCAGATGATTTTCTGTTAGTTATTCCCACTTGGCCTTTGTCATGTATAAAGCTGAATGATATTCCAATTGTTTACGATGAACGATGACATCGTATGGCAGGGAACAGTTGTCTATGTTCACTTTCTGTGCGGTTTCGCCTTATGTCTTTTGGCGTGTGCTGAGACTGCTATGATGGGGTCTACAGCTACCTTTCTTTTTTTGGGCGATGAGTTAGTAATTCGGATGATTCCACTGGCACGGGCGGTTGAGCAATTATGCATTTTAATTCGTTTGCTGTGATACCGGGGCCTTCCATAACCAAAGAACCAAAGCTGAATGTTTCTTTTAACGGCTGTGTTTTGTAGACACTATATTCTTCTATATGGATCCACTATTTGAAACATTTGTAGACACTATATTCTTCTATATGGATCCACTATTTGAAACATTTGTAGACACTATATTCTTCTATATGGATCCACTATTTGAAACATTTGTAGACACTATATTCTTCTATAAGGATCCACTATTTGAAACATTTGTAGACACTATATTCTTCTATATGGATCCACTATTTGAAACATTTGCAGAGCGTCAAATACCTGGGCAAAAAAAAATAATAATAATTTATCGGAAGATACATCGCAGAAATAAAAAAAAAAAAAAGCTGAACAGCTGAAGCGAAATTATCATTTCAGAAAATGAAAAACGTCGTGCGCAACAAGTCAATATCAATAAACATGGGAAAGAGAGTTCATCGGTGCTATATAAAGGAAATTCTGACCTATGGAAGCGAATCATGGGTAATAATTAGAGCGCATTGAAGATGGGATTTCTCAGAAGAATGTTGAGAGCTCCCTGGACAATTAAATAGACATAACGTGGACATTCTCAAAGAGGCCAACATAAGAAGGGAGCTCCTACGAGACATCAAAAAGAAATAATCGACATTTTTCGGGCACATCATGAGAAGAGAAAAGTTGTAATACTTGGTTATAACTGGCAAAATACAGGGAAAGAGAGATCGCGGACGACAAAGAGACTAGATAACTTCGTGTCATGGCATGGAAAACAGCCAACAACAGAATTGATACGTTACACTGTAGATAGAAAATTGTGCAAGGACATGATCGCCTAGGCCAACCGCTATGGCACATGATTATGACGATGGTGGATATCACATAAAGGTTGTCTTAGAGAACTAGTGCTGAAAATATCACGGGAAGTTAGAACAGAGCAGCAGATATGTCCTCATCATCATTATTCTATTGCCATCTCCGCATCGCTGTGCTACCAATGCCAGACCTGGACCCTAGATGCAAGAATAAGAAAAATAACCTCTACAGAGATGAAATGTGTTAGACGAATGACAGGAAACAGTCTGAGAGATAAGATCAGAAATGAACAACTGAGAAAAAAGCTAGGAATAGCCCCCGCCATAGAATATATAAGGAAACAACAGATAAAAATGGTTTGGCCACGTGACAAGTCAGAAAGAACAAAACACAACACAACGAGCCTTCAACAAACGTTGTGAGAACACCAGACCCAAGAGTCGACAACGAAAAAGATGGATCGATGGAATATTAGAAGCACTAGGAAACATAACATCAGCAGAGGCGAACAGAAGAGCAAAAGACCGCAAATTATATCTCACCTCGACGCTGAAAGGCAGATGAGGAAGGAAAGAAGAAGTAGAAGATCTCCGCATCGAAGGTTGGCTACCATGGAGCGCCATTCCACTCTGTCTCTTGCTTTGATGGTGCAGATTGTCATAGGTTGACTTGTCCATCTTTTGTTGTTACTCGTCCATGTTAGTCTTGGTCTGCCTCTGCCTCTTTCACCTTGTATTTTACCTTCCAATATTACTTTTATTAGGCTGTTGTGTCTTTTAGGCACAGTAGGTATCTTAATGCCCTAAAAGGGGCCAGATCAATAAGAAAAGTAATTACTAATGTTAGGAGGGATATTTTATAGAAGGGGGGGGGGTGGTGGAAGGGCGGTTGTATCGTGAGAACTGGAACCTGTAAGTTCCTTGCCAGTATAGCAAGACAGGCTCTCTCGTGGAATGTACAAGGAAGGAGAAAGCGGGAACACCCACTGAAAAAAACAAATCACTGAAACCTTCCAGAACAATGGGGCCGCGATAGCTCAATGGTTAGTGAACTGGACTACAAAGTACAAGAGGTAGGGTTCGCACACCCCAGACGGCTTCCAGGTTCACCCATCCTTTAATGGGTACCTGATTTTTTTCTGGGAAAGTAAAGCGGCACGGGCGTAATACCGACCACATAACCCCAAAAATCATGTGCCGAAAGTCTGTAAAACTTATGGTCACTAACACCATATTCCCTATACGCCACTTGGCGTGACGGGGGGTACTTTACATACCTCTAGAACAATGGCCTAGACTAGAAAGAACTAGATAACATGTCCAAGAATAGAAATGAAATGAGAGACCTTGTCCGTGGACTACGTTCCATGAAGAGGTTTAAAGGGATAAGCAGAACAGTGATACGTCTACTAACCTGCTTGTTCGTGTATCAGATCAATTTCTTTTTCCTCCTTATCCGCCTCCTCATTAAAAACATTTTTATTCGCCTCCTAAGTTTTCTGCTTCATTTTCAACACTTCTTACAATTCTTCTTTCTCCTTTTTCGCTACTTCTTCTTTTCTTCTTCTTCTTATCCTCCTCTACCTTCTGCTTCATTTTCAACACTTTTTACAATTCTTCTTTCTCCTTTTTCGCTACTTCTTCTTTTCTTCTTCTTCTTATCCTCCTCTACCTTCTGCTTCATTTTCAACACTTTTTACAATTCTTCTTTCTCCTTTTTCGCTACTTCTTCTTTTCTTCTTCTTCTTATCCTCCTCTACCTTCTGCTTCATTTTCAACGCTTCTTACAATTCTTCTTTCTTATTTTCCGCCGCCTCTTTTTTCCTCTTCTTCTCTGTTCCTCTTCCTTTTTTCAACTACACTTACAATACTTCTTCCTCCTTTTCCTCCTCCATATTTTCTTTATCTTCTTCTCCTCTTCTTTCTTTTGCTTAATTTAAAATTCTTCTTCCTATTTCACATTAACATTGAACAGAGGAATAATTGAGATGACTGAAAAGATGAGATGTTCACTCCTTTCGTCCCGACTCATCCGACTTCTTTTCTTTAATTTTAAAAATGCTTGCATACTTTGACCCTTGCTCAATTTGTCAGCATTTATTTGTGCGACAGGCGGTTTAGGGTTTTAATCAACTATGGTTCGGTGGTCATAACATAAGCGGTGATGTGTAGGTTCCTGTCTGTTATTGGCAATTCTAAGCCAATATAATTGTGTGTTTCTCTCTCTCTCACATATACTCTTTCTCTCTTTGTTCATATCAAATTTAGCACATTCAATAGACAAAGCACAAACAGTTGAAGTACATACAATTACACTCACAGACATACAGAGTTCATACGTTGCAAAAAGTTGAGAACTCAACTCAAAAGCATTTCTCAATTTGACAGGAGCCTCGGTGGCTGAGTGGTTAGTGTACTCGGTTCCTGACAAGAAGAGTCCGGGTTTGATGCCCAGCAGTGGTGGATTTTTTTTTTCGGACTGACATGGCTCCAGGGTTCACCCAGCCTCTACAAATAGGTACCATAGATTTTTCTGGGAAGTAAAGGCGGCCTGACGTGATACCGACCATATCACAAAAAAAATGTGCCGTGGCCATAGAAAAATATGGTCACTAACGCCATATTCCCCATACGCTAGCAAGGCAGGGGAGGGAATCTTTACTTTACTTTAGATTTAGACAGTAAGGATATAAATAAATGACAAAAAATGAGCAATATTTGCTACATTTACCAAGGATGTAGCGATTCATGGCGATTCAAATAAAGAGAAGTGGAATAATATTAAAACAGGTAAATGAATTTAAATATTTGAGAACTTTGTTAACCTCAGATGTACAAAAGAGGTGAGATGAAGAATGGCTCAGGCAAAAGCAGCTTTCAACAAAAAAATGAGGAAAATACTATGCAATCCATTTTTGACAATAAAAACAAGAAAAAGAGTTCTTAAATGTTATGTAGGGCCAGTCTTAACATATGGATGTGAATCAAGGACAATAGAACAACTGACAAGAAAATCACTGGAGTCTGTAAAATTTGTGGTTTTACAGAAGAATGTTGAGAATACCATGGACAGCTAAGAAGAGTAATGAAAACGTCCTGAAAAAGGCCAAAGCAAAAAGAGAGCTAATTTCCAATATTAGGAAGAAACAATCATCATTTTTTGGCCATGTAATGAGAAGAGAACAACTGGAATATATTATAACAACTGAGAAAATTGAGGGACGAAGAGATAGAGGGAAGCAAAGAGAAAAAAAAATAACAGACAGCTTAAGAGAATGGCTTGGCAGAAGATAAACAACAGAAATGATAAATAACTGTCGAGATCGAAAGTTGTGGAGAGACATGATCACCTACGCCAGCAGGTCCGGTACTTGATGATGATGACCAAGGATGTATAGTTTGTTTTTCTATGCAATAACCTTTCAAGAGAGACCGACCTCGCAAAGCCATCTTACTGTCAACGTCTTTTATATGTTCTATACCAGATATAAAAGCAGCAGTAAACTCAGTTATAATTGACATATGATGACATATATTGTGAAGTTTTCATGGTTAACACTTCTCATAATAACAGGTGATATGGGCGCATAAGACATCAATATTACCACTACATTCTATTGTTCGTTGTCTGTAAGACACGAATATTACCACTACACTCTGTCGTTCGTTGTCTGTAAGACACGAATATTACCACTACACTCTGTCGTTCGTTGTCTGTAAGACACGAGTATTACCACTACACTCTGTCGTTCGTTGTCTGTAAGACACGAGTATTACCACTACACTCTGTCGTTTGTTGTCTGTAAGACACGAATATTACCACTACACTGTCTCAGCGTCTGTAATACACAAATATTACCACTACATTCCCTCATTACCTGTAAGACACAGATACTACCACTATACTCCCTTAATTACTTGTAAGATACAGATATTACCACTACATTCCCTCATTACATGTAAGACAAACATAGACCACTACACTCCTTCATTTACTGTAAGGCAAACATAAGACCACTACACTCACACATTACCTGTAAGACAGACATGAGACCACTACACTCCCTCATTACATGTAAGACAAACATAAGACTACTACACTCCCTCATTACATGTAAGACAAACATAAGACCACTACACTCACACATTACATGTAAGACAAACATAAGACCACTACACTCACACATTACATGTAAGACAAACATAAGACCACTACACTCCCTCATTACATGTAACACAAGCATAAGACCACTGTACTCACACATTACATGTAAGACAAAAATAAGACTACTACACTCCCTCATTACTAGTAAGACAAATATGAGACCACTACACCCCCCTTCCTTTTATAACAGCATCTAGAGAAAGAGTATCTGAGTCTACACCCTATGGGCCGGCTACGGCTCGAAAGATCGATAATGCTATAACGCCTAGTTAACGAATCAAAGCTGACCAAAGCCATATACTATCACCATGTAGTGATTACAGAAACGGACTCCCTATTCACTTTATTATTTTATTAAAAGTTAACATAAAAGAGGGAAGGAAAACCCGGTTTTGTGCGTGAACTAAGTTTAATGTGACTTCCTGAATGGCTTGATCATCACAGGATTCCATGTAAACAGCGAAGTAAAGAAAAGTAAAGAGACCCGTCACGCCAAGTAGCGTTTAGGGAATATGGTGTTAGTGACCATCAATTTTACAGACCTTCCGCACATGATTTTTGGAGTAATGTGGTCGGTATTACGCCCGTGCCGCTTTACTTTCCCAGAAAAAAATCCAGTACCCATTAAAGGCTGGGTGAACCGGAAGCCGTCGGTTGGGATCGAACCCTACCTCTTGTCCTTTGTAGTTTAGTTCACTAACCACTGAGCTATCGCGGCTTCTAAACCGCGAAGTAGTCTCATGAAAAACACACAAATGACCTACACAATTATTTTCCCTTACAAAAACACACAAATTACCTACACAATTATTCTCCCTTACAAAAACACACAAATGACCTACACAATTATTCTCCCTTACAAAAACACACAAATGACCTACACAATTGTTCTCCCTTACAAAAACACACAAATGACCTACACAATTATTCTCCCTTACAAAAACACACAAATTACCTACACAATTATTCTCCCATACAAAAACACACAAATGACATACACAATTATTTTCCCTTACAAAAACACACAAATGACCTACACAATTGTTCTCCCTTACAAAAACACACAAAAGTCCATAAAAGTTCTTCCCTACAAAAACACACAAATAAACAACACAGGTATTCTTCTACAAAAACACACAAATGACCAACACAGGTATTCTTCTACAAAAACACACAAATGACCAACACAGGTATTCTTCTACAAAAACACACAAATGACCAACACAATTATTATTCTATAAATCACACAAAAGATCTACACAATTATTCTTATACAAAAACACACAAATGACTTACACAATTATTCTTCTACAATAACACACAAATGACTTACACAATTATTCTTCTACAATAACACACAAATAACCCACATAATTATTCTCCCATACAAAACCACACAAAAGACCTACACAATTAGTCTTCTACAAAAACACACAAATGACCAACACAATTATTCTCCCTGAAAAAAAAACGCACAAGAGACATACACAATTATTCTCCTACAAAGCCACACAAAAGACCTACACAATTATTCTCCGACAAAGCCACACAAAAGACCTACACAATTATTCTCCGACAAAGCCACACAAAAGACCTACACAATTATTCTCCTACAAAGCCACACAAAAGACCTACACAATTATTCTCCGACAAAGCCACACAAAAGACCTACACAATTATTCTCCGACAAAGCCACACAAAAGACCTACACAATTATTCTCCTACAAAGCCACACAAAAGACCTACACAATTATTCTCCGACAAAGCCACACAAAAGACCTACACAATTATTCTCCTACAAAGCCACACAAAAGACCTACACAATTATTCTCCCATACAAAGCCACACAAATGACCTACACAATTATTCTCCTACAAAGCCACACAAAAGACCTACACAATTATTCTCCTACAAAGCCACACAAAAGACCTACACAATTATTCTCCCATACAAAACCACACAAAAGACCTACACAATTATTCTCCCATACAAAGCCACACAAATGACCTACACAATTATTCTCCTACAAAGCCACACAAATGACCTACACAATTATTCTCCTACAAAGCCACACAAAAGACCTACACAATTATTCTCCTACAAAGCCACACAAAAGACCTACACAATTATTCTCCCATACAAAGCCACACAAATGACCTACACAATTATTCTCCCATACAAAGCCACACAAATGACCTACATAATTATTCTCCCATACAAAGCCACACAAATGACCTACACAATTATTCTCCTACAAAGCCACACAAATGACCTACACAATTATTCTCCTACAAAGCCACACAAAAGACATACACAATTATTCTCCTACAAAGCCACACAAATGACCTACACAATTATTCTCCCATACAAAGCCACACAAATGACCTACACAATTATTCTCCTACAAAGCCACACAAATGACCTACACAATTATTCTCCTACAAAGCCACACAAAAGACCTACACAATTATTCTCCTACAAAGCCACACAAATGACCTACACAATTATTCTCCTACAAAGCCACACAAAAGACATACACAATTATTCTCCTACAAAGCCACACAAATGACCTACACAATTATTCTCCCATACAAAGCCACACAAATGACCTACACAATTATTCTCCCATACAAAGCCACACAAAAGACATACACAATTATTCTCCCGTACAAAAAAAAGCACAAATGACCAACACAATTATTCTTCTACAAAAACACACAAATGACCCACACAATTGTTCTCCTACAAACACACTCACCTGCACCAGTGTCCGGGTCAGGGATATTTCCAAATACATCTTGGACTTCTCCATCCTGTAAATGTTCCAATAAAGTGTGGACAGAGATATCCCATAGGCTCCCCATGCTGTAGCGGCCGTGAGGAAAATAAATAGACACGATGTTGATGTGTAGAGCCCTGAAAGAACAGGAAACAAGGCATAGTTTATTGACATTTTTATGGATATTGAGGGACGGGTGGACAAACGAATAACTGGAAGAAAAAGAGAATCTTCCTAGTAAACGAAAGGAGAAAAGTTATCTTCATCACATTTCACTTTCTTGTTATGCGTTGTTATTGAGGAAACTGATATGATGCTGTTCTACTAGCGGAAAATCCTAAAGATCTACAACAATTGCTTAATGTCATAAACATGACAAGCAAGAAATATGGACTAGATATGAATATCAACAAGACTAAAACTATGATCATAAAGAAAGAAAATTCTCAAGACCTACAATTAAATATCAAAGTGGAAGGAACACATCTAGAGACAGTTCAGAACTACAACTACCTGGGACATACAAGAACCAGTGATGGAAAATGTACAACTGAAATAAACAAAAGAATAGGTATGGCAAAAAGTAATTTCAATGCCATGAAAAATATATTAACATCAAAACAAATAACAACAGGGCTAAAACTAAGAATATCAAAATGTTACATCTTCTCAATATTCTTGTATGGTGCAGAAACATGGACATTAGACCATAAAACAGAACAGAAAATTGAGGCCTTTGAAATGTGGATTTACAAAAGAATAGGTAGAATTGGATGGAAAGAAAAGAAAACAAACGAAGAAGTTTTAGGACGACCAAGGGTGAAAAAAAGAACTACTAAACACAATTAGAGCAAGACAAATGAAATTTTTTGGTCATGTTGAAAGACACAACAGTCTAATAAAAGTAATATTAGAAAGGAAAATACAAGGTAAAAGAGGCAGACCAAGACCAACATGGACGAGTAACATCAAAAGATGGACAAGTCAGCTTATGGCAATCTGCACCATCAAAGCAAGAGACAGTGGAATGGTGCTCCATGGTAGCCAACCTTCGATGCGGAGACGGCACTCAATGATGATGATGATGATTCAGGAAACGTCTAAGCTCTCAAATTTACTTATATTATGTGTATTTCTTATACCTTTCTCCTTCTATCTCTCTCTCTCTCTCTCTCTCTCTCTCTCTGTCTTTCTCATCCTTGAATATCTAGTTACATCTTCATTTGTTCCTTCTGAAACTACAAAATCGCATATCCTACTCCTTATAAAGGACAGAGCTACGACTTTATCGCTCATCAACACTTATCGTTATTATCCTCACTACGCCTTTATCTCTCTCCAACTCCAGTCGTTATTATCCTCACTACACCTTTATCTCTCTCCTACTCCTATCGTTATTATCCTCACTACGCCTTTATCTCTCTCATACACCTATCGTTATTATCCTCACTACGCCTTTATCTCTCTCCTCCTCTAATCGTTATTATCCTCACTACGCATTTATCTCTCTCATACACCTATCGTTATTATTCTCACTAGGCTTTTATCTCTCTCATACACCTATCGTTATTATCCTCACTACGCCTTTATCTCTCTCATACTCCCATCGTTATTATCCTCACTACGCCTTTATCTCTCTCATACACCCATCGTTATTATTCTCACTAGGCCTTTATCTCTCTCATACACCTACCGTTATTATCCTCACTACGCCTCTATCACTCCCCCCCTCTAATCGTTATTATCCTCACTACATCTTTATCTCTCTCCTACTCCTATAGTTATTATCCTCATTACCACTTTATCCCTCTATTACACCTATCGTTATTATCCTCACTACACCTTTATCTCTCTCATACTCCCATCGTTATTATCCTCACTAGGCCTTTATCTCTCTCATACACCTATCGTTATTATTCTCACTAGGCCTTTATCTCTCTCATACACCTATCATTATTATCCTCACTACGCCTTTATCTCTCTCCTCCTCTAATCGTTATTATCCTCACTACGCATTTATCTCTCTCCTCCTCTAATCGTTATTATCCTCACTACGCCTTTATCTCTCTCCTCCTCTAATCGTTATTATCCTCACTACGCATTTATCTCTCTCCTCCTCTAATCGTTATTATCCTCACTACGCCTTTATCTCTCTCCTCCTTTAATCGTTATTATCCTCACTACGCCTTTATCTCTCTCCTCCTCTAATCGTTATTATCCTCACTACGCCTTTATCTCTCTCCTCCTCTAATCGTTATTATCCTCACTACGCCTTTATCTCTCTCCTACTCCTATCGTTATTATCCTCACTACGCCTTTATCTCTTTCATACACCCATCGTTATTATCCTCACTACACCTTTATCTCTCTCATACTCCCATCGTTATTATCCTCACTAGGCCTTTATCTCTCTCATACACCTATCGTTATTATTCTCACTAGGCCTTTATCTCTCTCATACACCTATCGTTATTATCCTCACTACATCTTTATCTCTCTCATACACCCATCGTTATTATCCTCACTACATCTTTATCTATCTCATACACCCATCGTTATTATCCTCACTACATCTTTATCTCTCTCATACACCCATCGTTATTATCCTCACTACATCTTTATCTCTCTCTCTTACTTCTATCGTTATTATCCTCACTACATCTTTATCTCTCTCTTACTTCTATCGTTATTATCCTCACTACATCTTTATCTCTCTCCTACACCCATCGTTATTATCCTCACTACATCTTTATCTCTCTCTTACTTCTATCGTTATTATCCTCACTACATCTTTATCTCTCTCCTACACCCATTGTTATTATCCTCACTACATCTTTATCTCTCTCTTACTTCTATCGTTATTATCCTCACTACATCTTTATCTCTCTCTTACTTCTATCGTTATTATCCTCACTACATCTTTATCTCTCTCCTACACCCATTGTTATTATCCTCACTACATCTTTATCTCTCTCTTACTTCTATCGTTATTATCCTCACTACATCTTTATCTCTCTCTTACTTCTATCGTTATTATCCTCACTACATCTTTATCTCTCTCTTACTTCTATCGTTATTATCCTCACTACATCTTTATCTCTCTCTTACTTCTATCGTTATTATCCTCACTACATCTTTATCTCTCTCTTACTTCTATCGTTATTATCCTCACTACATCTTTATCTCTCTCTTACTTCTATCGTTATTATCCTCACTATATCTTTATCTCTCTCTTACTTCTATCGTTATTATCCTCACTACATTTTTATCTCTCTCCTACACCCATCGTTATTATCATCTAAAGTAATAAACTACGATCAACTCCATTATCATTCCCCCTTTCTCTTTTACTGTTAACATTAATTACACTTTTCCACGTTTCCCCTCCTTATTCTCTCAATACATCATTTAATCTTCTCTCACACACACTCTTTCTCTCTCACTTTCAATCAACAGAAACTATATTCCCCACACCTTCTCCTCTTCTCTCAATACATCATTTAATCTTCTCTCAATCACACACACACACTCTCTCTCTCACTTTCAAGCAACAGAAATCATATTCCCCACACATTTCTCCCCTTCTCTCAGTACACCATATAATCTTCTCTCTCACTATTTCTCATCCTTTTCTTTAAAATACGTATATATAAGCACCCCATTACCCGTCTTCGGCGCACTCTCCAATGCACTATTTTAACAAACACTATCCTGATCATTATCTTTAACGTCCTATCTTCCTTGGGACGATGTTGCGTGCCTTATCTTTAAAATTCTCTCTTCCTTGGGACGATGTTGCGTGCCTTATCTTTAACATTCTCTCTTCCTTGGGACGATGTTGCGTGCCTTATCTTTAACGTCCTCTCTTCCTTGGGACGATGTTGCGTGCCTTATCTTTAACATTCTCTCTTCCTTGGGACGATGTTGCGTGCCTTATCTTTAACATTCTCTCTTCCTTGGGACGATGTTGCGTGCCTTATCTTTAACATTCTCTCTTCCTTGGGACGATGTTGCGTGCCTTATCTTTAACATTCTCTCTTCCTTGGGACGATGTTGCGTGCCTTATCTTTAAAATTCTCTCTTCCTTGGGACGATGTTGCGTGCCTTATCTTTAACATTCTCTCTTCCTTGGGACGATGTTGCGTGCCTTATCTTTAACATTCTCTCTTCCTTGGGACGATGTTGCGTGCCTTATCTTTAACATTCTCTCTTCCTTGGGACGATGTTGCGTGCCTTATCTTTAACATTCTCCTTTTCTCTGAGATTATGTTGCGCGTCTTATCTTTAACGTTCTCTCTTCCTTGGGATAATGTTGCGTGCCTTATCTTTAACGTTCTCTCTTCATCTGAGACTATGTTGCGCGTCTTATCTTTAACGTCCACTTTTCCTTGAGACTATGTTGCATGCCTTATCTTTAACGTTTCCCTCTTCCTCTGAGACTATGTTGCGTGCCTTATCTTTAACGTTTCCCTCTTCCTCTGAGACTATGTTGCTTGCTTTATCTTTAACGTTTCCCTCTTCCTCTGAGACTATGTTGCTTGCCTTATCTTTAACGTTTCCCTCTTCCTCTGAGACTATGTTGCGTGCCTTATCTTTAACGTTTCCCTCTTCCTCTGAGACTATGTTGCTTGCTTTATCTTTAACGTTCCCCTCTTCCTCTGAGACTATGTTGCGTGCCTTATCTTTAACGTTTCCCTCTTCCTCTGAGACTATGTTGCTTGCTTTATCTTTAACGTTCCCCTCTTCCTCTGAGACTATGTTGCTTGCTTTATCTTTAACGTTTCCCTCTTCCTCTGAGACTATGTTGCTTGCTTTATCTTTAACGTTCCCCTCTTCCTCTGAGACTATGTTGCGTGCCTTATCTTTAACGTTTCCCTCTTCCTCTGAGACTATGTTGCTTGCTTTATCTTTAACGTTTCCCTCTTCCTCTGAGACTATGTTGCTTGCTTTATCTTTAACGTTCCCCTCTTCCTCTGAGACTATGTTGCGTGCCTTATCTTTAACGTTTCCCTCTTCCTCTGAGACTATGTTGCTTGCTTTATCTTTAACGTTTCCCTCTTCCTCTCACTAACAAAAATCTTTACGACTGGAAGGATAGCCAAGGTAAAGATGAATCCCATAGCAATTGCCGCTGGATAATAAAGAGCTAGTTGCTTCCCAATAAGCCTCAGTATCATGATGACTCATATCCTCAGTATCAAGACTTGAAAATAAAGGCTGTATGTACAATTAGAACCCAGTCGCCACGAGGCGTTCGGATCATCATAGTCTTCCACATCATCATCATCACCGTCATCATCATCACCATCATCATCACCATCATCATCATCATCATCATCATCATCATCATCATCATCATCATCATCATTCTCATCATCATCATCCTCATCATCACCATCCTCAACATCATCATCATCATCACCATCATCATCCTCATCATCATCCTCATCATCATTCTCATCATCATCATCCTCATCATCACCATCCTCATCATCACCATCCTCATCGTCATCATCATCATCATCATCAACATCATCATTATCATCATCATCATCATCCTCATCATCATCATCACCATCCTCATCATCATCATCAACATCATCATCATCATCCTCATCATCACCATCCTCATCATCATCATCAACATCATCATTATCATCATCATCCTCATCATCAACATCCTCATCATCATCAACATCATCATCATCATCCTCATCATCACCATCCTCATCATCATCATCAACATCATCATCACCATCATCATCCTCATCATCAAAATCCTCATCATCATCCTCATCATCAAAATCCTCATCCTCATCATCATCCTCATCATCACCATCCTCATCATCATCATCATCCTCATCATCAACATCATCATCATCATCCTCATCATCACCATCCTCATCATCATCATCATCATTCTCATCATCATCATCCTCATCATCACCATCCTCATCGTCATCATCATCATCAACATCATCATTATCCTCATTATCCTCATCATCATCCTCATCATCATCATCCTCCTCATCATCAGCATCAACATCATCATCATCATCCTGATCATCACCATCCTCATCATCATCATCAACATCATCATTATTATCATCATCCTCATCATCAACATCCTCATCATCAACATCATCATCATCA
The DNA here is from genome assembly GCA_032433765.1 of Megaustenia siamemsis. NCBI lineage: Eukaryota > Metazoa > Mollusca > Gastropoda > Stylommatophora > Ariophantidae > Megaustenia > Megaustenia siamemsis. The sequence goes on from JAVIAB010000046.1 coordinate 20,913,434, forward strand.
TCATCATCATCATCATTATCATCATCATCCTCATCATCACCATCCTCATCATCATCATCAACATCATCATCATTATCCGCATCATAATCATCATCCTCAGCATCATCATCATCATCCTCATCACCATCCTAATCATCACCATCCTCATCATCATCATCATCATCCTCCTCTCACAATCATAACCCATGTGGGTCAATGATGCACTACTTACTGATTGTGTTAACCTTTTTCTTTTATCTTCAGTGATTTTCTGTGACCCTACCAACTCGACATCACTTCTTTGATGTCATCTTCCCATCTTGTTCTCCGTCTACCTCTGCTTCCCGCTCTTGTCACAGTTCCTTACCAACGGTCTTCGCAATGCCAGACGATCGGGATAGGTGGCCAATGCAGGAATTCAGGCCAGGGTATCTATTCCATCCCGGCTCTCATTAAAATTAGAAACACACTCTCTCTCTGTGAGTCTCTACATTGTAAAATCACACATCCTCTCCTATTCTCTGACTTCAATTCTTTACTTCTCCCCTATTTTACTATCTCTTTTATCTATCAATGAGATTGCTATCTGTCCTCCTCCTCATCATCATCGGGTGCCATCTCCGCAACGAAGGTTGGCTACCATGAAGCACCATTCTGCTCTGTCTCTTGCTTTGATGGTGCAAGCAGTCATAGGCTGACTTGTCCATCATTTGATGTTACTCGTCCATGTTAGTATTGGTCTGCCTCTGCCTCTTTTACCTTGCATTTTCCCTTCCAAGATTACTTTCATTAGGCTGTTGTGTCTTTTAAAATTGCCCAAAAAATCGCATTTGTCTTGTTCTAATTGTGTTTAGTAGTTCTCTTTTCATTTTTAGTTGTTTTAAAACTTCATCATTTGTTTTCTTTTCTTTCAATCCAATTCTACCTATTCTTCTATATATCCACTTTTCAAAGGCTTCAATTCTCTGTTCTGTTTTCTTGTATAATGTCCATGTTTATGCACCATATATAAATATTGAGAAGATGTAACATTTTGCTATTCTTAGTTTTAGCCCAGGTGTTATTTGTTTTGATGTTAGTATGTTATTCATGACATTAAAATTCTCCTTCTTCTACTAAACTTATTCCCTCAATAAAAGACGAAGAAACAGAAAAGATTCCGGCCACACCTCGTGGTGTATAGTTTTGGTCATCAATGCCCATAAAAAAGTAAAGTACCCTCGTCACGCCAAGTGGCGTATAGGGAATATGGTGTTAGTCACCATAAATTTTACAGACCTTCGGCACATGATTTTTGTGGTAATGTGGTCGGTATTACGCCCGTCCCGCTTTACTTTTCCAGAAAAAAAAATCCGATACCCATTAAAGGCTAGGTGATCCGGACGCCGTCGGTTGGGATCGAATTCTACCTCTTGTCCTTTGTAGCCCAGTTCACTAACCACTGAGCTATCGCGGCTCCCTTCAATAGACTTACCACAATTATTTCTGGGGGAATGTATTTGGTGTTACTCCTTTGTCAAATCACTGCTAAACATTTGCTACACTTATGTCCAACATATGATAAACAAAGAAGGTTCTAGTGACCATCACATGCACGATATCGGGGCAAGCTGTATGGAGATGTCACCATCTTTGAGCTTAAGAAGACTTTCTTTCAACTTAATTGATGTCTAGAGGTTTAGGCAGAAGGAGAAGCCCATGCTGATTTATTTCCCAGAAAAAAAAAAATTAAAGTACCCATTTAAGGCTGGGTTAACCAGGGAGCCGTCGATCAGGATCGAACCCAACCTCTTGTCCTTTGTAGTCCAGTTCACTAACCACTGAGCTGTTGTGGTTCTTAGCTCTCTTGAATTGTTATTTTCTCACATTCTCTCTCATCCTTTCTCATCCATTAAAAACACCAAATGCACACACTCCCGCGTGCGTTACTTCCTCAGCACACAAATTACGCCCTCGTTCTCTCCTCGTCTCTTCCACTTACTGTCATACAAGATGAACCAGGAGACGTTGAACCCGCAGGAGAACATGAAGACCAGCAACAGCAAGGGGGAGAGAATCACGGGATTCGTGTACACCGGAAATCCGTTTGCAAACCGAAAAATGGATACAACTCCATGCACTGACCACAAAATCTGCCAGATCAAGATGACGCCCCACAAGACATGTATCCAGGCTGGTGGGGAAATAGGGCTAGGTTGCGATAAAGATACGTTTTCCAGATTGTTCCGCAGTAGACCAGGATAGCTGCAGAAGAAAGCATTATGTTTCAAATATTTTAAATTGTTGTGTGCAAAATTTGCACAATAATCAACAATATTATTTGTCGTAGTTACATAGGGTTTTCTTTGAGTAATAAATTTTACTACAGCATCGCAAAAACGTAACTCACAAAGATGTATCGAAATCTAGAGTTAATTATGTTTGTCTAAATACAACAAATTATTTAAAAAAAACATTGTTTTGATATGTATGTATCTATATATGTTTAAACGTTAAGTGTGTGTGAGTCACCCAGTATGTATCTATCCTTGTGTGTTGACGTTTTGTGGGATGAGGGATCTATCTAACAAACAATAGATAAAAGTTATCATCTTAGTTGTTATCGTCTTGCTCTTTCTTTCTTCCTTTCTTTATTTCTTTCTTTCTTCTTTCTTTCTTTCTTTCTTTCATTTTTCCCTTCTTTTTTTCTTTCATTCTTTATTTCATTCTTTCTTTCTTTCTTTCATTCTATCTTTCTTTACATTTTTCTTTCTTTCATTCTTTCATTTTTTTTCTTTCCAAAGCTACACACCAGGATTGATGGTCTCCAGTGTGCACCAAGATTGACGTTGAAACCATTAATCATGCTTAATCCTTAAATGAATTTCAGACAACCTCCACTCCCTCCCCCCCCTCTCTTGGCTGGGATTGTTTACATAAGCTGTTTAAATATCGTCAATATGTGCGTTCACTGTCAAAATAAATCAATACGGGCCGCGTGCTCTTTACGACAGTTAGAATAATAAAACTGACTGGTAAACACAGTCTGGGAAACATAAAGCAAATCAATGTTAAGAAACATAACTAAACCAAAGTAATATAATAAAGAAGGAAATATCGGAAGAAAAAGAGATGGGAATATAGCATCAATGAATGGACAGTCTTCGAGTTTACAGGGTGCCAAAGAATGAATGGGCACTATAATAACATCAAATGGAAGATGCACCACAGAAAGAAAAAGCAGAATAGCTCAGCCAAAATAGCAGTACAGAAAATGAAAACGTCTTTTGCAACAAATCTATGCCAATAGAAGTGAGAAAGAGAGTTCATACGTTCTATATAGAGCCAATTATGACCTATGGAAGCGAAGCATGGGCAGTAGGCATAGAAATGCAAAATCCATTACAGGCCACAGAGATGTCATTTCTCAGAAGAATGTTGAAAGTTTCCTGGACAGCTAAAAAGACCAATAAGAAAATTTTCAAAGAGGCCAACACAAAAAGGGAGCTCCTAAGAAACATCAGAAAGAAACAATCAACATTTTTCTGGCACATCATGAGAAGAGGAAAGTTGGAGTACTTGGTTACAACTGGCAAATAACAGGGAAATAGAAATTACGGACGATAAAAGGAGAAGATACTGGATAGCTTGGTGGCATGGCATGGAAAACAGTCAACAACAGAATTGATACAATGCACGGTGGACAGAAAAGTGTGGAAGGACATGATCGCCTACGCCAACTGTTATTGCAAATGATGATGAAAGAATGATTGTTGAGAGATACAAATTGAGAGAGTAGACTACTTCTGTTAGTGGTGCCCCAACGACTCAAACGGTTAGGGGAAGTAGAAGAATAAGAAGAAAAAAGATGTAGTGTTTTGTTGTGTCTTTGAATGGGAGAACACTTGATGCGGAAGACGTTTTAATTTATTTTTTTTTTGGTAGGATAGAACATTCACACAGAAAGTGGTGATTGGTTGTAATGTAGAACACTTGTTGATTAAGCCTGTCAGTTGTGTTCAAACGGCCCCCGCGGTAATGAAATAAACAAGATGGTAATAATGGCTGTTGAGTAAAATATAAAAAAAAATTCGGTTGGGGCTTTTTGAATAAGTAACAAAACGCGATGTTATTTTGAAGCTGGAACATGTAACATAAGACTGGCGAGAATAATAAAAACAGTTACCAGTCAACAATAAAAAACAGTTACCAGTCAACAATAACAACAGTTACAAGTCAACAATAACAACAGTTTACAGTCAACAATAACAACAGTTTCCAGTCAACAATAACAACAGTTACAAGTCAACAATAAGAAGTTTCCAGTCAACAATAAAAACAGTTTCAAGTCAACAATAAAAACAGTTACAAGTCAACAATAAGAAGTTTCCAGTCAACAATAAAAACAGTTTCAAGTCAACAATAAAAACAGTTTCAAGTCAACAATAAAAACAGTTTCAAGTCTACAATAAAAACAGTTTCAAGTCAACAATAAAAACAGTTTCAAGTCTACAATAAAAAGTTTCAAGTCAACAATAAAAACAGTTTCAAGTCAACAATAAAAACAAACAATAATTAGCTGACATTGCATGCCCACCTTCAGGAAAGCCATACTGGCGACCCAGGTTAGAGAAAGCTACAAGTGTCGTCAACACCACAACTATCACGTTAACCATAAGGCAGAAAATCTGCAGCGGACTGTGCGGTGATGTCATCGCCTGAAATAGAATTGTTATGTTCGGTTATGTTAGTATCATGATGTCTGCACACCAGATAAATCCATAGGTGTTCCGATTTTCCACTCAAAATATCGAAATATCGAATGAGAATTCGTTTACATAATCCGTAGCACGGATTGGGATCCATCAATGAGTGTATAGATTATTGTTGACAATTTTGACGGGGATCAATCAATGAGTGTATAGATTATTGCTGACAATTTTGTCTGGGATCCATCAATGAGTGCATAAAGTATTGCTGACAATTTTGTCTGGGATCCATCAATGAGTGTATAGATTATTGCTGACAATTTTGTATGGGATCCATCAATGAGTGTATAGATTATTGCTGACAATTTTGTCTGGGATCCATCAATGAGTGTATAAATTATTGCTGACAATTTTGTCTGGGATCCATCAATGAGTGTATAAATTATTGTTGATAATTTTGTATGGGATCCATCAATGAGTGTATAGATTATTGCTGACAATTTTGTATGGGATCCATCAATAAGTGTATAGATTATTGTTGACAATTTTGTATGGGATCAATCAATGAGTGTATAGATTATTGCTGACAATTTTGTCTGGGATCTATCAGTGAATGTATAGATTATTGCTGACAATTTTGGCCTAGATCCATCAATGAGTGTATAGATTATTGCTGACAATTTTGGCTGAGATCCATCAGTGAGTGTATAGATTATTGCTGACAATTTTGGCTGAGATCCATCAGTGAGTATATAGATTATTGCTGACAATTTTGGCTGAGATCCATCAGTGAGTGTATAGATTATTGCTGACATTTGTGGTTGGAATCTACCAATGAGTGTATAGATTATTGCTGACAATTTTGTCTGGGATCTATCAATGAGTATATAGATTATTGCTGACAATTTTGTCTGGGATCTATCAGTGAGTATATAGATTATTGTTGACATTTTGTCTGGGATCTATCAGTGAGTGTATAGATTATAGCTGCCAATTTTGTCTGGGATCTTTCAGTGAGTATATAGGTTATTGCTGACAATTGTGGTTGGGATCCATCAATGAGTATATAGGTTATTGCTGACAATTGTGGTTGGGATCCATTAATTAGTGTTTAGATTATTGCTGACGATTTTGGCCTAGATCCATCAATGAGTGTATAGATTATTGCTGACAATTGTGGTTGGAATCCATCAATGAGTGTATAGATTATTGCTGACAATTGTGGTTGGAATCCATCAATGAGTGTATAGATTATTGCTGACAATTTTGTCTGGGATCCATCAGTGAGTATATATATAGGTTATTGCTGACAATTTTGTCTGTAATCTATCAATGAGTGTATAGATTATTGCTGACAATTTTGGCCTAGATCCATCAATGAGTGTATAGATTATTGCTGACAATTGTGGTTGGGATCCATCAATGAGTGTGTAGATTATTGCTGACAATTGTGGTTGGAATCCATCAATGAGTGTATAGATTATTGCTGACAATTTTGTCTGGGATCCATCAGTGAGTATATATATATAGGTTATTGCTGACACTTTTGTGGGTAATCTATCAATGAGTGTATAGATTATTGCTGACAATTTTGGCCTAGATCCATCAATGAGTGTATAGATTATTGCTGACAATTTTGGCCTAGCTCCATCAATGAGTGTATAGATTATTGCTGACAATTGTGGTTGGGATCCATCAATGAGTGTATAGATTATTGCTGACAATTGTGGTTGGGATCCATCAGTGAGTGTATAGGTTATTGCTGACAATTGTGGTTGCAATCCATCAATGAGTGTATAGATTATTGCTGACAATTGTGGTTGCAATCCATCAATGAGTGTATTGATTATTGCTGACAATTGTGGTTGGGATCCATCAATGGATGTATAGATTATTGCTGACAATTGTGGTTGGGATCCATCAATGAGTGTATAGATTATTGCTGACAATTTTATCTGGGATCCTTCAATGAGTGCATAGATTATTGTTGACAATTTTATCTGGGATCCTTCAATGAGTGCATAGTTTATTGTTGACAATTTTATCTGGGATCCTTCAATGAGTGCATAGATTATTGCTGACAATTTTATCTGGGATCCTTCAATGAGTGCATAGTTTATTGTTGACAATTTTATCTGGGATCCTTCAATGAGTGCATAGATTATTGCTGACAATTTTATCTGGGATCCTTCAATGAGTGCATAGATTATTGTTGACAATTTTATCTGGGATCCTTCAATGAACGAATAGATTTATAGCTGATAATTGTGGTTGGGCAGCGGCCATTTAACGTACTCGTTTCGATTTTTAACTGCCAATGGTCTTTTCAACGTGCGTGAGTGGACACTGGACCTGCTGTTTCTGTTACCGCTGTCCGGTAGGGCTATATAAGATATTACTTACCCAGATCAGGAGAGACTAATGATTACATTTCTGCGATTAAAAGAAAAATATTCACACTGCTGGAATTGAGCCCGGCATCAACCTGTCCAGAGACCGACATCTTACTGTTAGAGCACCCAATCTCCGTATAATTGTTATTCAGAATTTATTTTAAATTGGAATGGTGGATGAATAGGTGAGGTGAGAAGAGATGAGGTGAGATGAGGTGAGGTGAGATGAGGTGAGATGAGGTTAGATGATGTGAGGTGAGGTGAGATGAGATGATGTGATTTGAGATGAGGTGAGGTGAGATGAGATATTGTGAAGTCAGGTGAGATGAGTTGAGATGGGGTGAGGTGAGATGATGTGGGGTAAGGTGAGATGAGATGTGGTGAGGTGAGGTAAGATGATATATTGTTAATTGAGGTGAGATGGTATATTGTGAAGTGAGGTGAGGTGAGATGATGTGGAGTGAGATGAGATATTGTGAAGTGGGGTGAGGTGAGGTTGGGTGAGATGAGGTGAGATGATATAAGGTGAGTTATAGGTGAATAGCTCAGACAAATTCTGTATTCCAAAGAATGAGCAAGACATTATGCAACCTTTCTTCGACAATAAAATAAATGTATGCAAGAGGCAACAAATCTTGTGAAATCATTGGTCAACTGCCACCACTGCTGTCAACAAGGAAATAACTCTACAGGCACAATTGGTACTATACACCAGAATCTTCACCCCAACGTTGTGCTACCAATGCCAGTCCTGGGCTCTGGACTTAAGAACAATAAGACAATCACTACCGAGATGAAATGTGTTAGACGAATGACAGTCAAGATGAAATATGTTAGACGAATGACAGTCAAGATGAAATGTGTTCGACGAATGACAGTCAAGATGAAATATGTTAGACGAATGACAGTCAAGATGAAAAGTATTTGACGAATGACAGTCAAGATGAAATATGTTCGACGAATGACAGTCAAGATGAAATATGTTAGACGAATGACAGTCAAGATGAAAAGTATTTGACGAAAGACAGTCAAGATGAAATGTGTTCGACGAATGACAGTCAAGATGAAATATGTTAGACGAATGACAGTCAAGATGAAAAGTATTTGACGAATGACAGTCAAGATGAAAAGTATTTGACGAAAGACAGTCAAGATGAAAAGTGTTTGACGAAAGACAGTCAAGATGAAAAGTATTTGACGAATGACAGTCAAGATGAAAAGTGTTTGACGAAAGACAGCCAAGATGAAAAGTGTTTGACGAAAGACAGTCAAGATGAAAAGTATTTGACGAATGACAGTCAAGATGAAATATGTTAGACGAAAGACAGTCAAGATGAAATGTGTTAGACGAAAGACAGTCAAGATGAAAAGTGTTTGACGAAAGACAGTCAAGATGAAAAGTGTTTGACGAAAGACAGTCAAGATGAAAAGTGTTTGACGAATGACAGTCAAGATGAAAAGTATTTGACGAAAGACAGTCAAGATGAAAAGTGTTTGACGAAAGACAGTCAAGATGAAATATGTTAGACGAAAGACAGTCAAGATGAAATGTGTTAGACGAAAGACAGTCAAGATGAAAAGTGTTTGACGAAAGACAGTCAAGATGAAAAGTGTTAGACGAATGACAGTCAAGATGAAAAGTGTTAGACGAATGACAGTCAAGATGAAAAGTGTTAGACGAATGAAAGTCAAGATGAAAAGTGCTAGACGAATGACAGTCAAGATGAAAAGTGTTAGACGAATGACAGTCAAGATGAAATATGTTAGACGAATGACAGTCAATATGAAATGTGTTAGACGAAAGACAGTCAAGATGAAAAGTGTTTGACGAAAGACAGTCAAGATGAAAAGTGTTAGACGAATGACAGTCAAGATGAAAAGTATTAGACGAATGACAGTCAAGATGAAAAGTGTTAGACGAATGACAGTCAAGATGAAAAGTGTTAGACGAATGACAGTCAAGATGAAATATGTTAGACGAAAGACAGTCAAGATGAAATGTGTTAGACGAAAGACAGTCAAGATGAAATATGTTAGACGATTGATAGTCAAGATGAAAAGTGTTAGACGAATGACAGTCAAGATGAAAAGTGTTAGACGAATGACAGTCAAGATGAAAAGTGTTTGACGAATGACAGTCAAGATGAAATATGTTAGACGAAAGACAGTCAAGATGAAATGTGTTAGACGAATGACAGTCAAGATGAAAAGTGTTAGACGAATGACAGTCAAGATGAAAAGTGTTAGACGAATGACAGTCAAGATGAAAAGTGTTAGACGAATGAAAGTCAAGATGAAAAGTGTTAGACGAATGAAAGTCAAGATGAAAAGTGTTTGACGAATGAAAGTCAAGATGAAAAGTGTTTGACGAATGAAAGTCAAGATGAAAAGTGTTTGACGAATGACAGTCAAGATGAAATGTGTTAGACGAATGAAAGTCAATGTCACAAAAGAATAGCTTAGAAAAAAACCATGGAATAATTCTCGTTATAGAATACATAAAGAAACAACAGACACAATGCTTTGGTCACGTGATATGACAGGAAGACGAAAAAACAACACAACGAGCCTTCAATAAACGTTGCGGGAACACCAGACTCAAGGGCCGACAAGGGTTGACATTTTAGTTTTAATCTTGGAAGGTGAGCAGAGTTTTTGGATGAAGAACATTCCACTCATTCATGATATTCTATGGAAATGGTTTTAATTTACCAGATGCAAAACGTAAATTGTTATTTGGTTATGGAAGGCCTCGGTATCACTGCAAACGAATTAAAATCCATAACTGCTCAACCGCCCATGCCAGCGGAATCATCCGAAATAATAACTCATCTCCCAAACAAAGAAAGGTAACTGTAGTCCCATCGTAGCAGTCTCAACACACGCCAAAGGACATAAGGCGAAACTGCGCAGAAAGTGAACACAGCCAACTGTTCCCTGTCATACGATATCATCATTCATCGTAAACAAACGGGATATCGAAACAGGATCAAAACGGATGAGACACACAGCTCACGGTGTGCACAGAGCACTTAACTCAGTAGCTCCTGCAACAAGCCGGACTTGGAATATGAGGAAACTGCAACAAGGAGCACTTTTCATACATAGCCTTCAATGGTTTCTGCCGAATATCCACCATATACCGAAAGTTCACGTCCTCTTGAAAATGATGATCGCCAACGTTTCAAAAGTTGTGTATAGATGTTGGTGTATAGATTGAACAAGCTTGAAGATGGAAGGAAATACATGAGCTAACGAACTAAGGGGGTGGTGGGGGGGGGGGGGGGCTGGGCCCCCTTTTATTATCTGTGGTCTAGACCTGAAAACTATGACGACGCCAAGGGCCAGATACCGTCACATAATGAAGCTATTATATAAATTAATTAAATAATCTTTTGTATGCTGATGATACAGTCTTAATCGTTAAGAGTGAAAATGAGTTACAAGAAATGTTGGACATTATAGTGAAGGAAAGCAAAAATAAAGGACTCAGCCTTAATAGTAAAAAGACAGAGGTAATGGTAACAACAAAGAAAAAGACATCACCTCAGTGCAAAATAAAGACAGGTGGAACAATATTAAAACAGGTAAATGAATTTAAATATTTGGGAACTTTGTTAACCTCAGACGGAAGGTGTACAAAAGAGGTGAGATGCAGAATGGTTCAGTTAAAAGCAGCTTTCCAAAAAAATGAGGAAGATACTACGCGATCCATTTTTGACAATAGAAACAAGAAAAAGAGTTCATAAATGTTATGTAGAGCCAGTCTTAACATATGGATGTGAATCATGGACAATAGGACAACAGACAAGAAAATCACTGGAGTCTGTAGAAATGTGGTTTTCCATAAGAATGTTGAGAATACCATGGACAGCTAAGAAGAGTAATGAAAATGTTCTGAAAGAGGCCAAAGCAAAACGAGAGCTAATTTCCAATATTAGGAAGCAACAATCATCATTTTTTGGCCATGTAATGAGAAGAGAACAGCTAGAATATATTGTAACAACTGGAAAAAATTCAGGGATGAAGAGATAGAGGGAAGCAAAGAAAAACAATACCATACAGCTTAAGAGAATGGCTTGGCAGAAGGTCAACAACAGAAATGATAAATAGCTGTCCAGATCGAAAGTTATGGAGAGGCATGATCACCTACGCCAGCAGCCCGGTACTTGATGATGATGATGAATTTGCATTCACAAGCGATTATTCTGTAAAAATTGTAATGGTAATTGAGAGTAGAAGACAGAACTGAAAGTGGAACAAAAGGGAGAGTGGTGAGACAGATAAATTGGGTGAAGAGAAAATTCAAGAATAATTTATAAATTGAAAGCTTACCAGTTACTGATTGAGCATTTATGTGTTATTTGGTTTTTTTTGAACTTATGTTTTATGTTGCTCAGAAAATTGAGTGAGCAGTAATTTTCAAATTTAGCTCAAGGGCCGGTCAAAATTACTTGGCGGGTCAGTTACTACAGCATCAACTGTGTTCAGCTCTTTCGCGACGATAAAAAACTTCGCCACAAATTGAAATGTCAATTGGTACACACATTGCGCTGTTACTGATATCCCTATAACGACTGTATACGTCTCAATCTAAGAAATCAATTGACTGGATGCATACAACAGATGCAGTGTAACTTTAGCAAAATCAACATCAGGTTAATGAGCATTACGCACGCGCAGGGAAAACAAAAACGGATACATGTTTTAACCACACCCAACTATATTTCAGGCCAGTGGGCTGAGAGGGTTTAATCACTCAAAGCGTGTGACGTCTTCAGCTAGAAGCGCTATAAACGGCTGACGCCATTTTACCCACAACCACGCTTGCTCGCCGCGCTGACAACGTCACAAGCTTTACGTGATCCATTTTAGCTCATGGTATAGTTGCCCGTGGGTTAACAAGCCAGTCAGTGACGGAAAGTGAAACTAGGTTTGTAGGCGATATGGAACGGAATAGTAGGTATCGTTGAACAACCTGTCTATCTGTTTGTCCTATGATAGAATCATATAGCCGTCTGTCCAATACACCAGCCTACCTACCTGCCTACCTACCTATCTACCTCTTTTTTCCTTGTACCCTTTGGTTCCCATTCTGGACCTAGGTTTGATTTGAGGTTCTCTTGTCTCTTCTCATTACATGACCAGCATATATGAACATCACCTTCTCTTATTGTCTCTTCTCATCACGTGTGAAGAGGTGTTCACAGCATGTGATATGAACACCTTGTCTCTTCTCATTACATGTGAAGAGGTGTTCGCATCATATGAACACCACCTTCTATTATTGTCTCTCCTCATCACGTGTGAAGAGGTGTTCACAGCATATGAACACCTTATCTATTCTCATCACATGACCAGCAAATGAACACCACCTTCTCTTATTGTCTCTTCTCATCACATGGGATGAGGTGTTCACAGCATATGAACACCTACTTATGTTGTTTTTTTTCATCACATGGCCAACATATGACCACCTTCTTCTCTTGTCTCTTCTCATCACATGGCCAACATATGACCAACTTCTTCTCTTGTTGTCTCTTCTCATCACATAGCCAACATATTACCATCTTCTTCTCTTGTTGTCTCTTCTCATCACATAGCCAACATATGACCAGCTTCACTTATTGTCTCTTCTCATCACAAGGTCAACATATGACCATCTTCTTCTCTTGTTGTCTCTTCTCATCACAAGGTCAACATATGGCCATCTTCTTCTCTTGTTGTCTCTTCTCATCACATAGCCAACATATGACCATCTTCTTCTCTTGTTGTCTCTTCTCATCACATAGCCAACATATGACCATCTTCTTCTCTTGTAGTCTCTTCTCATCACATAGCCAACATATGACCATCTTCTTCACTTGTTGTCTCTTCTCATCACATAGCCAACATATGACCATCTTCTTCTCTTGTTGTCTCTTCTCATCACATAGCCAACATATGACCAGCTTCACTTGTTGTCTCTTCTCATCACAAGGTCAACATATGACCATCTTCCTCTCTTGTTGTCTCTTCTCATCACATGTCCAACATATGACCATTTTCCTATCTTGTTGTCTCTTCTCATCACATAGCCAACATATGACCATCTTCACTTGTTGTCTCTTCTCATCACAAGGTCAACATATGACCATCTTCTTCTCTTGTTGTCTCTTCTCATCACATAGCCAACATATGACCATCTTCTTCTCTTGTTGTCTCTTCTCATCATATAGCCAACATATGACCATCTTCCTCTCTTGTTGTCTCTTCTCATCACATAGCCAACATATGACCATCTTCCTTTCTTGTTGTCTCTTCTCATCACAAGGTCAACATATGACCATCTTCTTCTCTTGTTGTCTCTTCTCATCACATGGCCAACATATGACCATCTTCTTCTCTTGTTGTCTCTTCTCATCACATGGCCAACATATGACCATCTTCTTCTCTTGTTGTCTCTTCTCATCACATAGCCAACATATGACCATCTTCCTCTCTTGTTGTCTCTTCTCATCACATAGCCAACATATGACCATCTTCCTCTCTTGTTGTCTCTTCTCATCACAAGGCCAACATATGACCATCTTCCTCTCTTGTTGTCTCTTCTCATCACAAGGTCAACAAATGACCATCTTCTTCTCTTGTTGTCTCTTCTCATCACATAGCCAACATATGACCAGCTTCACTTGTTGTCTCTTCTCATCACAAGGTCAACATATGACCATCTTCCTCTCTTGTTGTCTCTTCTTATCACATGTCCAACATATGACCATCTTCCTCTCTTGTTGTCTCTTCTTATCACATGTCCAACATATGACCATCTTCACTTGTTGTCTTTTCTTATCACACGGTCAACATATGACCATCTTCTTCTCTTGTTGTCTCTTCTCATCACATAGCCAACATATGACCATCTTCTTCTCCTCTTGTTGTCTCTTCTCATCACATAGACAACATATGACCATCTTCCTCTCTTGTTGTCTCTTCTCATCACATAGCCAACATATGACCATCTTCACTTGTTGTCTCTTCTCATCACAAGGTCAACATATGACCATCTTCTTCTCTTGTTGTCTCTTCTCATCACATAGCCAACATATGACCATCTTCACTTGTTGTCTCTTCTCATCACAAGGTCAACATATGACCATCTTCCTCTCTTGTTGTCTCTTCTCATCACATGTTCAACATATCACCGCCTTCTTCTATTGATTATAGAAGATATTTTTGAATGTTTTGTCATTTCTCTTATTTCTGCACTAGTTTAATATATTACTATTTTATTGTTTTAATTTGTATGCGATGACATGATATAGTTTCGGTAACTTGTGAATAAAAATGGGTTTTTATCCAATTCTTGTTTTCCTATTAATCTAATACAATGAAGTGGCTTAATAAAATCGAACATCGAATTCAGGTTTGAAATAGAAACAATATAGAACCAGGCAAATACAAAAAAAAATTGGAAATATATTTATTGTTCCTGAAGTGGGAGCTCGAGTCTTATTTTGTTAGGGACGTTTTTGACAACTAACAATTGCTGCCTTGTATGCAGCGAAGATGACAGGTTAAGGAAGATGAGTCAAAATAAATGCACGCTAAAGACGGATATACTGGACATTAGAGTGAAGAATAGAATACACTGCCAAGGAAACGAAGAATAATAATTTAGCGTCCATCACTTTGGAAGGAAGGGAGCCGCGCTAGTTCAGTGGTTAATGAACTGGACTACAAAGGACAAGAGGAGTTCGATCCTGATCGACAGCTTCCGGGTTCACCCAGTCTGAAATGGGTACAGGATTTTTAAAATGGGAAAGTAAAGCGGCACGGACGTAATACCGACCACATTACCCCAAAAATCATGTGCTGAAGGTCTGTAAAAGTTATGGTCACTAACACCATATTCCCTATACGCCACTTGGCGTGACGGGGGTACTTTACTTTTTAAAAATTTTTAGTTATTTAAGAATTTTTCTTTTAGTATTTCATATTCAAGTGGTACAATAATACGATAAATGCTAATATATTTCTTCCTTTACCTCCCAGGTTTGTGTGTTTTTTATATTGTAATTTTGTATTATTTTTGAGTAATTTGTGTTGTTTATTTCCTTACATTAATTATTTTTATTCATTCGTTTAATTAAACATTTTGAAGTGAACAAAGATGTTAGAAGAAGAGTGGGTGGAACGTTAATTACATGTTACAACAAAATCGTATCAAATGAAAGGTGTTGAACCCATAACAATAAAACAACCAACAGACATCAATCAGTAACAAGCATTAACAATGAGAGGCCACAATAAGAGACGTATCAAAAAGTATTAACCATGAGATACAGTAATAAGCATTAACAATGAGAGGCCACAATATGAGACGTATCAAAAAGTATTAATTGCGATATGTTGCAACAAGTATTAACTGTGATATGTTGCAACAAGTATTAACTGTGATATGTTGCAACAAAGTATTAACTGTGATATGTTGCAACAAGTATTAACTGTGATATGTTGCAACAAAGTATTAACTGTGATATGTTGCAACAAAGTATTAACTGCGATATGTTGCAACAAAGTATTAACTGCGATATGTTGCAACAAAGTATTAACTGCGATAGGTTGCAACAAAGTATTAACTGCGATATGTTGCAACAAAGTATTAACTGCGATTTGTTGCAACAAAGTATTAACTGCGATAGGTTGCAACAAAGCAGCACTCTCTCCAGATGGAATTACAAAAAGGCAGACTGGAAAATGTATCAACACTACACCAGTGTACTGACTATAGATATAAATACAGATAGAGACATCAACAAAATAGTTGATGAATTCAGTAGACTAATAATACAAGCTGCCAGTGAAACAATACCTAGAGGGGCACGGAAACACTACAAACCATACTGGAGTAGTGAACTAGAAGAACTGCACAATGACATGGAAACATCTAGAAAAGCAAGCAGAAAATAACTCTTGCCAAGAACACCACAACAACTACCAGCATGCTAAAGCCAAATTTCAACGGGCTAAACTACAAGCCAAACGGAGAAGCTGGAAAGAGAAAACAGAGTCCTTGAATCTTGAACGAGACACAAGAAAAGTGTGGAAGCTTGTAAAACAGCTGAATGATGAGGGTACAGAAAGGAACACCAAAATTACACTGAAGAAGGATGGAAACATTCTAACAGGTAAACATGCAGCAAATTACTTTGCAGACTCCTTTGCAAATGACAATAATATTGAAATTAGCCTAGAAAAACGACAAGAGACCCGTTTAAAACAACAAAATGCAAGACAAGAAGAGACCACACATGAAGTAATGGAAACACCCATTACACAAAGAGAGCTAGAGCTGGCAATATCCAAATTAAAAATGAAAAAGTCACCAGGCAGTGATGGAGTGTCCAATGAAATGATTAAGAACTTGGGAACTGCAGCTAAAGCAAAACTACTGCAGATCTACAACATTTGCTGGATCACAGGTAGAGTGCCACAGGCATGGAGAGAAGCAATTATGATACCATTACTAAAGCCAGGAAAAGATGGTTCAATGACATCCAGCTATAGACCAATCAGCCTTACAAGCTGTTTGTGTAAAACAATGGAACGTATAATCAATCTCAGACTGCAGTGGTACCTGGAAAGTGAAAATCTCCTTGTCCCACAACAAGCAGGCTTTACACAGTGTTACTCTACCGAAGATCAAGCAACCTATCTTTCCCAGGAAATTGAAGATGCGTTTCAAGAAAAGAAACTGGTACTAGCAGCATGGATAGACCTAAAGAAAGCATTTGATAAGGTATGGAAGGAAGGGCTTTTGAAGAAACTGAGAAATTATGGAGTAAATGGCAGGATGTACAAATGGGTCAAAGCATACCTGCATAACAGGAGAGCCAGAGTGCAACTGGATGGTCTTAAGAGTAAGAAGGTCTTATTGCGCCAGGGCGTTCCACAAGGAGGGGTACTATCTCCAACACTTTTTCTGATCTACATCAATGACCTAGTTACTGAACTACCACATGGCATCAAAGTGGCAATGTATGCAGATGACTTGGTAATGTGGTGCACAGAGGAGTATGCAACAGTGGCCTCCAAATTGCTACAAAGAGCTATGAATGCACTGAATTCATGGACAAATAGATGGTGTATCGGCATCAATACAGACAAATGCAGTACTACACTTTTCACACTCTCCCCAAAACAAAAAGCAGGAGCCATCTACATAAACAATGAGCCTGTGAAAGAAGACATACAAGCTACATATCTCGGAGTTACATTTGATAACAAACTATCTTGGAAACAGCAGATAAATAAGGCAACCCAAAAAGCAAGGAGGAAATTGGCTATTCTAAGAAAGTTGTGTGGAACCACATGGGGTGCGAGTGGGAAAATACTCAGTAAAGTTTACCAACAGAGTATACGCCCACATTTAGAATATGGATCATCCGCATGGTGCTCAGCATCAAACACCACATTGCAAGAACTGGATAAAGTACAAACCAGGCACTTAGGGTCATCACAGGAGCAATGAAATCAACACCAATATTGGAGATAGAGAAATTGTGGAGGATACCAGCACTGAGCGAACGGAGAGACACAAAGGTGCTGATACAGGCAGAAAAATTTGTATGCATGCCGAGACATCCAATGAAGGACAGATTCCAAAATCTTGCATTGGAACGACTTAAGAGAAGCAGCTTTATTCACCAAGCCAAGCGTATTAGTAGACAAACACCAGACATGCCAAGAGTTGTTAAACCCCTTCTGCCCATACCAGAACAGACTCCCTGGACAGATGAATCAGGATTATCAGTTCAAATACGGACAGAAGTGAAAGGAATAGTTGACAAAGAGGAACAAAATAGTCTACAGCGAAAAACAATAGCTCTCAGTTTCCTGGATGAAGAATACCCACAAGACCTATGGATTCGTGTGTACACAGATGGATCAGCACAGAATGCAGTAAAGAATGGGGAGCAGGTGCATATATAGAGTACCCAAATAACACTAGGGATATGAATAAAATAGCAACAGGGAAATATTGTCACAATTATGATGCGGAAATACAAGCAATAAAGTTGGCAATAGAAAAACTGCTGAACAGTAATCTTAGCCCACAGCCTGTAGTGTTTTTGACAGATGCAAGATCAGTACTCCAGGCACTACAATCCAGAAAATTACCACATCTGCAGACCTTATTGACTGAACTCTGCAAGCACCACAGGGTTGCCCTGCAGTGGATCCCGTCTCACTGTGGAATACCAAGAAATGAGAAAGCAGATCAGTTGGCAAAGGAAGGTTCAACAGGCACACAACTAGATACACCAGTTACATACCATCATAAGAAACAGATAATCAAATCAATCAGAGGACCACAAGCCCCAAATCAGGATGCCTTTCATAATATGAATAGATATGAACAAGTTATCATTATACGCCTAAGAACAGGACACAATCGACTCCATAGTCACATGTATACAAAATTCAAGATCGGCACATCAACTACTTGTACATGTGGACAGGCACCCCAGACTGCTGAACACATACTTCAAGACTGCACTGAATATAGTAGACTGAGGAAAATCCATTGGCCCATAGATACAACACTACAGACAAAACTATATGGGCCACTGCCAGAATTACAAAAGACAGTAAAATTTATACAGGAAACAACATTGCAGATATAGACAATACTTCAGGTGAACGAAAGATAGATAGATAGTTGCTATAGGTCGTTTCAAAATATTTTGAAGGTGTTTAAAATTCCATATCTCTGCAACCAATTGATTGATAATGCTGAAATTTTGCATATGGTCTTGTGATTTTTTGGTCCCAAGAAGTACATTCATTTCCTCACCAACAAACGTATAGTTTTAAATATTCTTTATTTGAAGTATACAAATTTAAGGCATTTTGGTCAAACCATATATTTGGAGGAATTACCGCTTCATATGAGTGAGCACCCACGGACTTGTCATCTTGAACGTAATGCGCGCCAATTTCCCTGTTTTAAGCACTAAAAAACACATAAAACGCGTCATAGTTATAATTTTATATCCGGTGCATCCCATTTCCTGTCGTTTTGTTGTGATTTATGTGCAACGGCGTATCCTAATTATTGGGTAATTTCGTTAAATTTGTGATCTGTTAGTCAATGGGTATAAAAGTAAAGTTATTATATGGGGAACTTCCGAGGCGATAATAGGGAATAATAGAACAAAGAAGTATGTGTTAGCACTCGGAAAAATTGACAGACAAACAACAATAGAAAAAAACGAAGAACAATATATAGTCCGAAGTGGGATCGAACCCGTACTCAGTGGCACCGCGCCTTGCCACGAGAAGCCGAACGCTTGGCACACTACCACGCAGCCAACTAAAAAATTGGCTATTGCAGTAGTGTCTTACACGATGACGTTCTCAATGACTATAGCATAGGGTAACGATCACAGACCGGAAATAAATTGTATATTTGTACTTTCCTATTAATGCAAGTATCTCCCAGTAGGGCTGAATACTTGTGTTGTAGACAAACATTTATTGGACGAAACAGCACGAATAGTAGTTCCCAGTGTTTATATACTGGGTACAAATAATAATACATAAATATTATTATATGGGGAACTTCCGAGGCGATAATAGGGAATAATAGAACAAAGAAGTATGTGTTAGCACTCGGAAAAATTGACAGACAAACAACAATAGGACTATATATTGTTCTTCGTTTTTTTCTATTGTTGTTTGTCTGTCAATTTTTCCGAGTGCTAACACATACTTCTTTGTTCTATTATTCCCTATTATCGCCTCGGAAGTTCCCCATATAATAATATTTATGTATTATTATTTGTACCCAGTATATAAACACTGGGAACTACTATTCGTGCTGTTTCGTCCAATAAATGTTTGTCTACAACACAAGTATTCAGCCCTACTGGGAGATACTTGCATTAATAGGAAAGTACAAATATACAATTTATTTCCGGTCTGTGATCGTTACCCTATGCTATAGTCATTGAGAACGTCATCGTGTAAGACACTACTGCAATAGCCAATTTTTTAGTTGGCTGCGTGGTAGTGTGCCAAGCGTTCGGCTTCTCGTGGCAAGGCGCGGTGCCACTGAGTACGGGTTCGATCCCACTTCGGACTATATATTGTTCTTCGTTTTTTTCTATTGTTGTTTGTCTGTCAATTTTTCCGAGTGCTAACACATACTTCTTTGTTCTATTATTCCGTATAAAAGTAAAGTTCCTTACATTGCAATCAGTGGCAATAAAGGTGTATAAATATTTTTGCATAGAAGCTAAGCGTGGAAAACTGTATCGAAGCATCTCAAAGCCAGAAAAGAGAACTATTCACGCATTGGGTATAAGCAAACGCTTTTTCAAACAAGTGCTTAAAGCTAACGGAGTGTCCAGTTCAATCAAGACTAGGACGCTAGGAAGAAAGAAAGTAGTAGATAGTTTTGACAAGGAAGTGATTAGAAGAGCAATTTGTAAAATGTTCGATTCCAAAGAAACTGTGACTTTAAGAAAACTGAAAATTCGACTGAGAGCAGAAAATGACATTGTTGTGTCGAAAACAACATTATGGAGAACTGTTAGAAGCATCGGTTTTACGTTTAGAAAGTACGATAGTGGTAGAAATGTCATCTGCGAGAAGCCGCACTTAGTTTCTATGAGGAGTAAATATTTACGTGAAGTACGGGAAATGCGTAACCAAGGTTATGATATTGTATTTCTAGATGAATCTTGGATAAATTCTCACCACACAAGTGCAAAGGAATGGCAGTTATCAGATGGAAGTATTAAAAGATGTGTGCCCACTGGAAAAGGACAGCGTATTATAATGGCACATGCAGGCAGCCGAAAAGAAGGGTTGGTGAAAAATGCAGAACTTATATTCACCTCTAATTATACTGACAACAGGGACTATCACACCGAGATGAATGGCCATATATTTAGAGAGTGGATTGAAAATACTCTTCTTCCAATTCTAGACAGACCATCCTGTCTGGTAATGGACAACGCGTCGTACCACAACGCTGTGGCAGAAGAAGACAAAATTCCTACATCTACCAGTACAAAAGATGTTATAAAGATTTGGCTAAGAAAGGAAGGAATTCCATTTAACGAGGGATTTTTGAAACCTGAATTACTGTCACTTGTTAAGAAATCGCAAAAGACCAAAGTATTCCAAATAGACAAAATCATTCAACAGCATGGTCATACGTGCTTGAGACTGCCCCCTTATCATCCACAATTAAACCCCATTGAACTCGTTTGGGCAAAAATTAAAGGGCAGGTGGCAGCTGAGAATACAAGTTTTAAACTATGCGATATAAAAGGACTGACATATGCTGCTCTATCACAGATTGACAAAGATTTTTGGTGCAAATGTGAAGATCATGTCTTAAAAGAAGAAAATGACTATTGGAAAAAGATGGACTATCGTTCGTTCAGCCCAGATTAGTAATCAATATGTTAGACTCCTCTGATTCAGAATAAATGAAATAATAATGGACGTTTTTATATGTCCGCATGATCAATCTTTAGCTAAAGTTGATAACGTTTTGAAAATGTAAAGATTCTTGATATGTGTACTGCAGACATGCAAAGAAACTAAATCACTTTCATATGTCTTGTTTACGTAAAATAATGAAAGTCACATGGAAAGACATAAAACGAACAATGTAGCTCTTTACAGTGAAGAGGATCCCGTGCTTACATCGGACTCTTTAGTCACATGCGTACCCATAAACAATAACTTCGCTTGATATGTCATGCTCGTTATCGCTCGCAACGGATAATTAATTTTTTTAAATGTATTCTTTGTTGTATATTGTTTAAATAGTTTTCATTAAGGGAACTGTTTATACGCTGATTTGTTTTAGACCGTCTGTAAAGGCTATAACATTGACATTCTCATAGTATTTTAAAGAAAGTAAACAATAGAAAGTAAACAGTTGATAAACGCCTCCAACTTTCAAGTTGTGTAGAGACGCCTATGTCGAGAAGCTGATTTCCATTAATGTACGGTAAATTATTTTCTCCAGGAGCAAAAAGATCCGTAAATTCACTGAGATCAAAGGAAAGTGCTGCTTCATGATGAAGCATACTTCCTACATCATTAAATTTGGTGAAATCGGTGGGACCTTGGTAAAACAAGGCCAGATGCAAAAAATCAAGTTTGTAAGTGCAGGGAAAGAGGAGATATTTCATGTTAATCGTGAACATTTAGATTTGAAACGACCTATACAAAGTATTAACTGCGATATGTTGCAACAAAGTATTAACTGCGATATGTTGCAACAAAGTATTAACTGTGATATGTTGCAACAAAGCATTAACTGCGATATGTTGCAACAAAGTATTAACTGTGATATGTTGCAACAAAGCATTAACTGCGATATGTTGCAACAAAGTATTAACTGCGATATGTTGCAACAAAGTATTAATTGCGATATGTTGCAACAAAGTATTAACTGCGATATGTTGCAACAAAGTATTAACTGCGATATGTTGCAACAAAGTATTAACTGCGATATGTTGCAACAAAGTATTAACTGCGATAGGTTGCAACAAAGTATTAACTGCGATATGTTGCAACAAAGTATTAACTGCGATATGTTGCAACAAAGTATTAACTGTGATATGTTGCAACAAAGTATTAACTGTGATATGTTGCAACAAAGTATTAACTGCGATATGTTGCAACAAAGTATTAACTGCGATATGTTGCAACAAAGTATTAACTGCGATATGTTGCAACAAAGTATTAACTGCGATATGTTGCAACAAAGTATTAACTGTGATATGTTGCAACAAAGTATTAACTGCGATATGTTGCAACAAGCATTAACTGTGATATGTTGCAACAAAGTATTAACTGTGATATGTTGCAACAAGTATTAGCTGTGAGATGCAGCAACAAGAATTAGCTGTGAGATACAGCAACAAGTATTAGCTGTGAGATTCAGCAACAAGTAATAGCTGTGGGATGCAGCAACAAGTATTAGCTGTGAGATACAGCAACAAGTATTAGCTGTGAGATACAGCAACAAGTATTAGCTGTGTGATGCAGCAACAAGAATTAACTATGAACTGCATCAACAAGAATTAACTATGAGATGCATCAATAAGAATTAACTATGAGATGCAGCAACAAGTATTAACTATTAGATGCAGCAACAAGAATTAACTATGAGATGCAGCAACAAGTATTAACTATTAGATGCAGCAACAAGAATTAACTATGAGATGCAGCAACAAGTATTAACTGTGTGATGCAGCAACAAGAATTAACTATGAGATGCAGAAACAAGAATTAACTATGAGATGCAGCAACAAGTATTAACTATTAGATGCAGCAACAAGAATTAACTATGAGATGCAGCAACAAGTATTAACTATTAGATGCAGCAACAAGAATTAACTATGAGATGCAGCAACAAGAATTAACTATGAGATGCAGCAACAAGAATTAACTATGAGATGCAGCAACAAGAATAAACTATGTGATGCAGCAACAAGAATTAACTATGAGATGCAGCAACAAGAATTAACTATGAGATGCAGCAACAAGAATTAGCTATGAGATGCAGCAACAAGTATTAACTATGAGATGCAGCAACAAGAATAAACTATGAGATGCAGCAACAAGAATTAACTATGAGATGCAGCAACAAGAATTAACTATGAGATGCAGCAACAAGAATTAACTATGAGATGCAGCAACAAGAATAAACTATGTGATGCAGCAACAAGAATTAACTATGAGATGCAGCAACAAGAATTAACTATGAGATGCAGCAACAAGAATTAGCTATGAGATGCAGCAACAAGTATTAACTGTGTGATGCAGCAACAAGAATTAACTATGAGATGCAGAAACAAGAATTAACTATGAGATGCAGCAACAAGAATTAACTATGAGATGCAGCAACAAGTATTAACTATTAGATGCAGCAACAAGAATTAACTATGAGATGCAGCAACAAGAATTAACTATGAGATGCAGCAACAAGAATTAACTATGAGATGCAGCAACAAGAATTAACTATGAGATACAGCAACAAGTATTAGCTGTGAGATACAGCAAGAAGTATTAACTGTGTGATGCAGCAAAACGAATTAACTATGAGATGCAGCAACAAGAATTAACTATGAGATGCAGCAACAAGTATTAGCTGTGAGATGCAGCAACAAGAATTAACTATGAGATGCAGCAACAAGAATTAACTATGAGATGCAGCAACAAGTATTAACTTTGAGATGCAGAAATAAGCATTAACTATGTCATATCAATGTAAAACAAGCACATACAAATATGGTAATAAACATGGAGGAGCTTCCATTGCCTAATAACTGCTCACATACTTACTTTGTTTAGCAGCAGTCGAACTGTTAGGAATCTGGCTTCTTAGTTCACACTTGCAGGGTTTGACCCCTGTTGTACACGTTCCAGCCCACCTTTGGTGTATATGGGTACCTGACTCGGGGATAATGTAATTTAATAAAACGAGGGAGAATCTTTCTGGCCATCATACTTTACAAAAATCTGATGTTAAGAAATGGTGAAGCGGAAGGGCGTCACATCACTACATTATATAGTTACGGTTCCTAAACCAGGGCTCACGACCTGTTGTGTGGGGACAAAGGGGTCCCATTCATCAGCATTATCAAGTACCTGGCCTGCTGGCCTCGACAGTTATTTATCATTTCTGTTGTTGACCTTCTGCCAAGCCATTCTCTTAAGCTATCTTGTATTTTTTCTATTTGCTTCCCTCTATCTCTTCGTCCCTCAATTTTCCCAGTTGTTACATTATATTCCAGGTGATCTCTTCTCATTATGTGGCCAAAAAATGATGAGTACTTTACTACTTTTTTATCTTTGAGAAGAGGAATATTGGAATACTTGCTTGCAACTGGCAAAATACAGGGAAAGAGAAAAATGCTGATGAGGAAGTGAGAAGAAACTAGATAGCTTGGTGTCGTGGCATGGTACACAGCCAGCAACAGAGCTGATACGATGCACTGTGGATAAAGAATCGTGGAGGGACATGGTCGCCTACGCCAGCAGGGACATGGTCGCCTACGCCAGCAGGGACATGGTCGCCTACGCCAGCCGGTACGGCTCTTGAGGATGAAGATAAGAAAACCTCAACAACAATAACCTTGTACTAATGTTAACAATGTTACCAAAAATGAAGACATCCTTCCGCTTTTACCACTTGAATAGTTGAAGAGTCATACATTTTTCATCATCATCATCACGTACCATGCTTGCTGGCGTAGGTGATCATGTCTCTCCACAACTTTCGATCTCGACAGTTATTCATCATTTCTGTTCTTGACATTCTGCCAAGCCATTCTCTTAAGCTGTCTAGTATTATATTTGCTTCCCTCTTTGTCCCTCAATTTTCCCAGTTGTCACAATATATTTCAACTGTTCCCTTTTCATTACATGGCCAGAAAATGATGATTGTTTCTTTCTAATATTGGATATTAGCTCTCTTTTTGCTTTGGCCTCTTTCAGATAGTTTTCATTACTCTTCTTAGCTGTTCATGCTTTTCTCAACATTCTTCTTTAAAACCAAATTTCTACAGACTCCAGTGATTTTCTTGTCTGTTGTCCTATTGTCATATCGATGTGTTAAGACTGGCTCTATATAACATTTAAATTTTCATTTTCCTGTTTTTATTGTCAAAAATGGATTGCACAGTATCTTCGTCATTTTTTGGAAAGCTGCTTTTCCCTTTCTGCACCTCACCTCTGTTCTATTTTTAATTTTACAAGCTAAATCACCGCCAGCTTTCACAGTTCTACATGTTCCCTGTGGCTCAAACGCATTATCGTCCTTTGCTTTCTTTTTTGACAAATCCTGTTTTATATTTCTTGCATCTGCCAACCGTTCAGGTGTGTTTATTGATATTAGTACTACTATTTATATATATCAAATAAAGCCTAGTATCTTAGTAACTATAATCAGACCTACTACTCGACAGTTGTGGCCTAAAACTGCAAGAAATGCTGAAGCCGCTGTTGACAGCCCAGATGAAGGGTCGAAACAATTGGTTTACTGGGCTACTTCTGATGATCAGATTATTTCTAGGGGCTAAGACGCCCATCCAGCAATTGAGCTGAGTTCGGTCAGAGACTCATAGCTGACTGTATGTGTGAGGATTGCCGAACAAAAGAGCTGATTAAAATCCTGCTTCACTTCAAAGTGGTGCTCCTGGAAATAGACGATTCAATCTGGCCTAGTTAAGAGGGATTTAAGAGGATAGGCAATTCAGTCCTTTAGCAGTCAATGAGTGAACGCCAGGGTGAGAGAGAGAGAGAGAGAGAGGGAGAGAGAGAGAGAGAGGGTGAGAGAGAGAGAGAGAGAAGGGAGAGAGAGAGAGAGAGGGTGAGAGAGAGAGAGAGAGAGAGAGAGGGAGAGAGAGAGAGATAAGGGGGGGGGAGGAGAGGTTGCTTCATGTTGCGAAGTTCTGTAAGAAAAGTTTCAACGCCTTTAATGTGAAAAGTGTGCTGTCAAAGTTAAACAATGACTCTGACTAAAGATCAAGAAATAAAACTAGCAACATGTGAGATGAGATGCCTCAGAAAAGCTGTGAACAAAACACGAAGAGATCATGTAGAAAAAGATGAAATCAGAAACACCATTGGAATTCTTCCAATAACCGAATACATAGAGAGACAAAGATGAAAGTGGTTTGAACATTTAATGCGCATGAACCCCTCAGCACCAGAGGCAAGAGAATATGGACCAACTAAGATATAGAGGCAGACCAAGAAGAACATGGACTGAGAGAATTTACAACATAATAAAACAATACAATATGTCTATGTACCAAGCCACAAAAAGTACCGTTGATGGAAAACACATCACTGATTTAAGCATGCGACACCTAACGGCAAAAAGCACAACAGGATAAAAGAAAGAAAGAAGAAAATGTGAAACGATTATCTTTGGACGTCTGTCATTTATGAGGGAATTAAAATCGTCGTTGGCATTCTGAGTGTTCATCTTAAAACACCGGTGAAGTCGTTCGGGCTTACAAGTAACTACTTTGTTCAGTAAAGAAGTCCAAGATGCCAAACAATGCATGGGATGTAAAAGACTCAAGGGTGACTGCTTGAGTCACGATCAGTGAATCAGAGCTGATCACGATTCTATTATACCGCCCAGCTGACTGAGAAATAGACCAGCCATTTGAGCAAACGAGGGTAGGGATTGATACGGTAAAAGCTTACTAATTAACAAGACAACTCATCTACGCCCACTTAGCATTAACAACACAGCTCATCTACGCCCACTTAGCATTAACAAGACAACTCATCTACGCCCACTTAGCATTAACAAGACAACTCATCTACGCCCACTTAGCATTAACAACACAGCTCATCTACGCCCACTTAGCATTAACAACACAGCTCATCTACGCCCACTTAGCATTAACAACACAGCTCATCTACGCCCACTTAGCATTAACAACACAGCTCATCTACGCCCACTTAGCATTAACAAGACAACTCATCTACGCCCACTTAGCATTAACAAGACAGCTCATCTACGCCCACTTAGCATTAACAAGACAACTCATCTACGCCCACTTAGCATTAACAAGACAACTCATCTACGCCCACTTAGCATTAACAAGACAGCTCATCTACGCCCACTTAGCATTAACAAGACAGCTCATCTACGCCCACTTAGCATTAACAAGACAACTCATCTACGCCCACTTAGCATTAACAAGACAACTCATCTACGCCCACTTAGCATTAACAAGACAACTCATCTACGCCCACTTAGCATTAACAAGACAACTCATCTACGCCCACTTAGCATTAACAACACAGCTCATCTACGCCCACTTAGCATTAACAACACAGCTCATCTACGCCCACTTAGCATTAACAACACAGCTCATCTACGCCCACTTAGCATTAACAACACAGCTCATCTACGCCCACTTAGCATTAACAACACAACTCATCTACGCCCACTTAGCATTAACAAGACAACTCATCTACGCCCACTTAGCATTAACAAGACAACTCATCTACGCCCACTTAGCATTAACAAGACAACTCATCTACGCCCACTTAGCATTAACAACACAACTCATCTACGCCCACTTAGCATTAACAAGACAACTCATCTACGCCCACTTAGCATTAACAAGACAACTCATCTACGCCCACTTAGCATTAACAACACAACTCATCTACGCCCACTTAGCATTAACAAGACAACTCATCTACGCCCACTTAGCATCCGTTCAAGGAACATTATGAACACGAGTTCTTGTCGACGCACAAAAAAGTAGAAAAGGGAAGGCAAATTCGACACCCGGTTATAATAGGAACACTAGTCATTGTTCCACTTGGGAACAATATTAAAACACCATTAACCATAGACTTATTGACTACAAATGATTAAAAATATATTCCTTCTCTGGCACCCAGTAGAGGAAAAAAAAAATCTTGGAAGTCACATAGATCGGGAAGGGAATACAAGTAAAGAAATTAGAATCAGTATAGCTAAAGCAGCAATGTCTTTCAAGCAGCCCTGAAAGGTTGTGGAAATCAAAACTCATCAACACAAAACTTAGACTATTCAAATCAAATGTACTATCAACCCTTACGTATGCGTGTGAAAGCTGGAAAACAACAAGAGATTTAGAAACAAAGTTGAACGCATTCGAAAATAAATGTCTAAGGAAAATACTTGGTATAGCGTGGAACAAATTCAAAACAAACGGGAAATTAGTGAAATCGCCAATCAATCACTAATATCTTCAGTAATAAAGAAAAGACGTTGGTCATATGTTGGACTTGTGATGAGAAGAAATAATAACCGAATAACAAAGCAAGCCCTCATGTGGGAAACAACAGGTAAGAGGAAACGAGGTCGACTCAGAGAGACACTGAGAAGAACATCGATCAGAGAGACAAGAGCAGCAGGAATCGGTTCCCTCAATGAGATAGAGCTGCTTGCGCAGAACAGAGACAAATGGCGAGATTTGATAAAATAAAAAATTTAGATAAGTGAAAGAGTATCTGGGTCTATGCCCTATAGGCCGGCTACGGCTCGAAAGGTATATATATATATATATATATACACACATACACACACACACACAAACATATACATATATGATTTTATGCGATTTGACAGATGGTTGATGGCAGGTAATCATATTTTGTCATTGATTTTGGTAATATGCAGCATATCCACATAAACAGTTCTTGATTTAAATTGGTTGGTACATCAAAACGTATTGGAATATGTTGATAAATATTGTGAGCACAGATACATCAACTAAAGAAATGTTCTTGTCTGATCCACACAATTTCGGTACAATCCCTCCACCACCAGAGGGCGGTGAACTCACCAGTCTAGTGGAAGTGGCCCCCATGATCATCGGACATAATGCTTATGATTTTTTTTTTTTTAACTTTTGGGGATACTTAAAACTCAGAGTAAGATAAGTTAGATGTTTGGGGCATGTTAAAAGGCACATCAGTTTGGTGAAAGTAATCTTGGAGGGGAAAATACAAGGTAAAAGAAGCAGAAACAGAACAAGACTGACATGGACGACTAACATGAAAAGATGGACAAGTCAGCCTAATACAACCTGCACTATCACAGCACGAGACAGAGCGGAATCGCGCGCCATGGTAGTCAACCTTCAATGCGGAGACGGCACCCAGTGATGACTAATGAAAGAACAGAGCGTACGAAACTCCCCTACACGCAGCAAAACTGGATGATCTGCAAGACCGCATCAATGAAGCTGTCAACTCGATCACGCCGGATATGCTACATCGAGTCTGGTCCCAGCTAGATTATCGCATTGATGTTTGCCGAGCAACGACTGGGGCGCACATCGAGTGTTTGTGTGAGATCAATCGATTCCACACGAAACTTGATGGGTTGATGCAACTGTAACCACCAATGTATAAGAATATTGCAATAAGTTTTGGTTTTGTAACTACTTGAAATCAATGAGTGCTTTTATGGACTCCCTGTATTGGTGTCTTATGTCGGATGTTGTTTTACTGAACAGCTTCCTTAGTGACTAGATCGGCCAATAATCGGTCCTATTACTTTACAAACACGGGATATAAACAATGCAATGTTCCATTACAAATACCTACATAAAAGATAATCTGCTGCATTGCAGGAAGATTGGGGACAATTAAAGGCTAAGGAAAGCAAACCTGAATAAAATGCTGGCTGAAATCGGATGCACTGGGCCACTGGAGCAGAACACAGTGCAACGTTTTAATAGGAATTCTTTATCGATATACTGGACAATATGGCTACAAAACATGTTCTACAGGATTACCCCCAGTTCACAGACCTGAGAAGAGCAATGTGGTTCACACCCACCTCCCTGGAAGAGAAACTATATGGGGCAATCGAATCACTTAAACAGACAGCTGACTTCATGAAAGTCTGGAATCATACTCTGATTGAGTCTTGCTCGCATAGAGAGAGAGAGAGAGAGAGAGAGAGAGAGAGAAACACGGGATATGAACAAACCACTGTTACTTTACAAACAAGAGATACAAACAAACCACTTTTACATTACAAACAAGGGATATAAACAAACCACTTTTACATTACAAATAAGGGATATAAACAAACCACTGTTACTTTACAAAAAGGGATATAAACAAACCACTGTTATTTTGGGAGCCGCGATAGCTCAGTGGTTAGTGAACTGGACTACAAAGGACAAGGGGTAGGGTTCGATCCCAACCGACGGCTTCCGGGTTCACCCAGCCATAAATGGGTACCGGATTTTTTTCTGGGAAAGTAAAGCGGCACGGGCGTAATACCGACCACATTACCCCAAAAAGCATGTGCCGAAGGTCTGTAAAATGTATGGTCACTAACACCATATTTCCCTATACGCCGCCACTTGGCGTGACGGGGGTACTTTACTTTTTTTTTACTGTTATTTTACAAACACGGGATATAAACAAGCCACTGTTACTTTACAAACACGGGATATAAACAAGCCACTGTTCCTTTACAAACACGGGATATAAACAAGCCACTGTTACTTTACAAACACGAGATATAAACAAGCCACTGTTACTTTACAAACACGGGATATAAACAAGCCACTGTTCCTTTACAAACACGGGATATAAACAAACCACTGTTACTTTACAAACACGGGATATAAACAAGCCACTGTTCCTTTACAAACACGGGATATAAACAAACCACTGTTACTTTACAAACACGGGATATAAACAAACCACTGTTACTTTACAAACACGGGATATAAACAAGCCACTGTTACTTTACAAACAAGGGATATAAACAAACCACTGTTACTTTACAAACACGGGATATAAACAAACCACTGTTACTTTACAAACACGGGATATAAACAAACCACTGTTACTTTACAAACACGGGATATAAACAAACCACTGTTACTTTACAAACACGGGATATAAACAAACCACTGTTACTTTACAAACACGGGATATAAACAAACCACTGTTACTTTACAAACACGGGATATAAACAAACCACTGTTACTTTACAAACACGGGATATAAACAAACCACTGTTACTAGTGTTACTTTACAAACACGGGATATAAACAAACCACTGTTACTTTGCAAACACGGGATATAAACAAGCCACTGTTCCTTTACAAACACGGGATATAAACAAGCCACTGTTCCTTTACAAACATGGGATATAAACAACCAATTTTCGTGCATAAACTCAATGATCAAATATAGCAGAACAATGAATTCTTACTCACTCTTTGCATCAATTACTATAATTTTATATAATTATTTATTTTATAAATTTGGAATAAATTGCCAGACACACATACACACAAAACTAAATGACATAAATCAGTGATAAATAAATCGGATACTCACAATATTCACAACTAAATTAATAAACTCCACAGCCTATATGCTTGTTCACCATATACCAGGTGTCCAGAAATTATGGAAAAAAACGCAGATTACAAACACAACTCAATAACAGTAACTGTAAACACAAAACATGCCAAGCCACAAGGTTACAATGGGTAAGTTGCAAATTGCAATCTTTACTTACCATTTGCGGCCTAAGATGTGCCTAACTGACTCACCTTAGCTCGATCTATATCTATCACATCCCACGTGCAAGCCAATAGCCAGGTTCGGCGAAGGGTCGATAAGCAACTAATAGCGTGTTCATTTATTGCCAAGCGCATGGTGACGCAATGTATGTGTTATCGCATCTGAAATAAAACAATAAACAGACGTGTGTGCACGTGTGTGTCAGTTAATCACTTATTAATGGCACACTCGTTTCAAATTTTAGACACACTTCGCAAATACAGTAAATAATTCGGACTGACTATAAAGATAAAAGAAGAATGTTGGTAGTACCATGGGAGGCTAAGAAGAGTAATGAAAACGTTCTGAAAGAGGCCAATGCAAATAGAGAGCGAATATCCAATATTAGGAAGAAACATTCATAATTTTTGGGCCATTTAATGAGAAGAGAACAGCTGGAATATATTGTAACAGGTGGAAAAAATTGGGGAAGAAGAGATAGAGGGAAGTAAAGAGAGAAAATACCAGACAGCTTAAGAGAACGGTTTGACAGAAGGTCATCAACAGAAATGATAAATAACTGTCGAGATCGAAAGTTGTGGAGAGACATGGTCACCTAAGGCAGCAGGCATGGTACTTGTTGATGATGATAATGATGATGATAATGATGATGATAATGATGATATAGATAAATAAGACAGGAAGTCATGAGCATATATTTCAAGAATCATATATAAATCAAAATAGAAAACACGGACTTTGTAACAGTAAATACGTTCACATGTTTGATAAACATTGCAAGACGAGATGGAACCAGTGAAGATACCACCAAAGAGGCATAAATAAAAGTAGAATAGCTTTGCTAATCTAATCATCGTCTAGTGGACGTACAACGCAAACATTAAATAAGGATTTCTGACGACTGCATATACAATGGCTAAAAATGAAAAGAGAACTACTAAACACAATTCAAACAAGACAAATGAGATTTCTGGGGCATGTTAAAAGACACAACAGCCTACTAAAAGTATTCATCGAAGGAAAATTACAAGACAAAAGAGGCAGAAGGAGACGATCACCATCAAAAGATGGACTAGTCAGCCTATGACAACCTGCACCATCAAAACAAGAGACAGAGTAGAATGGCGCTCCATGGTAGCCAATCTTCAATGCAGAGACGGCACTCAATGATGATGATGATGATGATGATGACGATGATGATGATGACGATGATGATGATGAATATAAAATAATCATAAAATAGCATGGAACAGCTAAACTAATAGAAAGACAAGACAAACAATAACATTTCGCAAAAGTCTTCATCAGGTCTAACTAAGGTGACCAGACGTCCCGATTTTTCCGGGACAGTCCCGATTTTTTACTCTTTTTTCAACCTTTGTCCCGGATTTGTTACTGTCCCGAATTTGTCCCGATTTTGGCAGATTTTTTAGCTTTTGTCCCGGATTTGTTAAAATACATTAGGGACACAAACGTTTACCAATGTTGCCAATATGGTAAACGTCTCTTCGACTTAAAAATAGACATTATTCCGCTGTTGTGTAGAAACTATTTAAAAAGTTGAACTGGCTGTTCATTTAGCGAAATAGTAACAGTAAAATGCGCTCCAAGTTTTAAATCTTTTATACAGAAACTGAAATACTGATCAGAAAAGTACAACAACTCTGCTTCACCTTCCATTTAAGTGAGTATCACTAATGTTTGGTTTTTTAAAAAATCTCCTGATAACGATTTATAAGCCTATATTTGTAGGTGTTTTAGTTAGTTTTAATATATATATATATATATATATAGATATATATATATATATATATATATATATATATATATATATATATATATATATATATATATATATATATATATAATATGTATTATTCAGTTTAAAAAGACAGAAGAAATTTCATTTTATTGATGGGAAATTTATGTCAAATTAATCCGTCCCGGATTAAGGTTTCAAAAATATGGTCACCTTAGGTCTAACACATAAATTGTGTACAAATAAAACACATAAATCCAAGCCAGAAAACACAACACAGATGTAAAAAAAACAAATAGCCAAAAAAAGACGAGTGCACTGGTTTATATTATCCCCTAGAAAACACGGACCATGCTACACTAAACGTGTTCACATATTTGAGAAGAAATGAACGACCAGAGTTGGGAACCAGCGAATAAGTCATTTTTCTTATTTTCTTCTTTTCTCTTTCTCACCGGTACCTAAAAGGTGTCGTGGTTATATCATTTGTCGTCCTTGAGCTGCTCGAACTGTCTGAATTAGTGATTTTCCTTTGTTGTTACATGTCTCTGTCACTGCATCTATCCATCTTCTTCTGTGTCTCCCTCTTGATCTTTTCCCATGCATTCTCGAGAAGAACGCCCTTGATGATGATTGGTGAGGATTCATTCTCACCAGGTGGCCAAACCATTTAAGTTGTTGTTGTTCTATATACTCTTGGCAGGGTTTGGTTTCTACCATTTTTTCTTATGATTTCATTTGGTATTCTATCTCTTCTTGTGTTGTTTGTTACTTTTCTCAAGCATATCGCACATGTATTGATCTTTCTTAAATGTGACTTGATAAAATGTGGTCCATGTTTGACTTTCATAGCACAAATTTGGTATGAAAATGCAATTTATCATTTGTTGTTTTGCTAATAAATCATCATTATCATCATGTGCCATATCGATTGGCGTAGGCCATCATGTCCTTCCACAATCTTCTATCTACAGCACATCATATCAGTTTTGTTGTTGACTATTTTCTATGCCATGACACCAACCTATCCAATATTTTCTCACTTTTTTGTCCGCGATCTCTCTTTCCTTTTATTTTGCCAGTTGTATTCCAATAAGTATTCCAACTTTCCTCTTCTCATGATGTGCCCGAAAAATGTTGATTGTTTCTTTCTGATGTTTTTTTAGGAGCTGCCTTTTTGTGTTGGCCTCTTTGAGAACTTCCTCATTGGTCTTTTTTAGCTGTCCAGGGAACTTTCAACATTCTTCTGAGAAATCCCATCTCTGTGGTCTGTAATCAATAAATCATCAAAAGGGAATAATCAACACGCGAATAGCTTTAGCCAATAACCAAATTTAGCCGTTGTTTACAACGTTTAAGTGACGATCCAGTGCGACGATCCAGTACGACGATCCAGTACGACGATCCAGTTCGACGATCCAGTTCGACGATCCAGTACGACGATTCAGTTCGACGATCCAGTACGACGATCCAGTTCGACGATCAAGTTCGACGATCCAGTTCGACGATCCAGTACGACGATCCAGTTCGACGATCCAGTACGACGATCCAGTTCGATGATCCAGTACGACGATCCAGTTCGACGATCCAGTACGACGATCCAGTACGATGATCCAGTACGACGATCCAGTACGACGATCCAGTTCGACGATCCAGTTCGACGATCCAGTACGACGATCCAGTACGACAACAAAAATAAAACGAATGAATTTATAATTAAAAATGTGCATTGTTAGCAAATTGGTATGGATGTAGAGCCTCTGTGGCTGAGTAGTTAGTGTGCTTCCTTTTCCATCAGAATGGTCCGCGTTTGATCACTAGAAATGGCCGAAAATGTTTTTTTTTTTTTTCTGACCGAAAAGACTCCGGTTTTTACCCAGCCTCTAAAAATGGGTACCAGCGATTTTTCTGGGAAGTAAAGGCGGCCTGGCGTGATACTGACCGCATCGCTGAAAAATGTGCAGTGGTCATAGAAAATTATGCTCACTAACATCATGTTTCCCCATACGCCTAGCAATGCAGGTGAGAGAACCTTTGCTCTACATACATTATCAATTTTAACAGTCAGTGGAATGTATTAAGCTCAGGACATACAATTATAGTAGAGAGCCCCCGTCACGCCAAGTGGCGTAAAGGGAATATGGTGTTAGTGACCATACATTTTACAGACCTTCAGCACATAATTTTTGGGGTAATATGGTCGGTATTACGTCCGTGCCACTTTACTTTCCCAGTAAAAATCCGATACCCATTTAAGACTGTGTGAACCCGGTAGCCGTCGGTTGGGATCGAACCCTACCTCTTGTCCTTTTTAGTCCAGTTCACTAACCACTGAGCTATCGCGGCTCCCCAAGCTCAGGACATGTTCGTCCATAAATGATGGACAATTTCCAAGATTAGAAGTAAAATCTAGAATAAGGGTAATGTAATAGACTTAAGAATAGGAAGAATTCGATGGAAAGAAAAGAAAACAAACGATGAAGTTTTGAAACAACTAAAAATGAAAAGAGAACTAGTGAACACAATTCAAACAAGACAAATTAGATCTTTTGGGGGCATGTAAAAAGACACAGCAGCCTACTAAAAGTAATCTTGGAAGGGAAAATACAAGCCAAAATACGCAGAGGCAGACCAAGACTAACATGGACGATTAACATTTAAAAAGTGGACAAGTCAGACTATGACAGTCTGAACTGTCAAAGCAAGAGACTGATCGGAACGGCGATCCATGGTAGCCAACCTTGCGGTGACTGCACTCAATCATGACGATGAGAAATCTTCTCACATAAATCTATCTATCTATTGACCTTTCGAGCCGTAGCCGGCCCATAGGGCGTAGACCAAGATACACCTTCTCTTATCTGAATTTTTGTTCTAGCAGTTTTCAATTCTTTTAAAGATATTTTATCAAATCTCACCATTTGTCTCTGTTCTGTGCAGGCAGCTCTATCTCATTGAGGGAGCCGATTCCTGCTGCTCATGTCTCTCTCATCAGTGTTCTTCTCAGTGTCTCTCTGGGTCTTCCTCTTTTCCTCTTACCTGTTGTTTCCCACATGAAGGCTTGCTTTGCTATTCGGTTATTATCTCTTCTCATCACATGTCCAACATATGACCATCGTCACATAAATGCTGTTACATTCATAGAATTAGAACTAAAATATCACTTTAAGACCGAGACAATCAGCTGTGCCGAGAAAGGAAGAAGCCACTCTATAATATGCACATGATGTAAAGAAATAAAAGCAGGACGGGGTTTTCCTTCTTATCTTTCTTGATGTGAACACTCAAGATGTCTGTCATAGGAAACTCTTTGTACAGAACTTCGCAGCAGCAGATAATCTGATCATCAGATATGACCCCCACCCCCGACACCCATCGAGCAAGTGTTTCGGCTCTTCAGCGTCTTCTTTAACTACAGCAGATATTTATACTTGCCTCAACGGTCATCTCCGAACTTCTTCTTCTACCTTTCAGCTCCTTGTGGAGCATAGGTCTTCAACAAACACGTTCCAAGCCGTACTGTTTCTTGCCATTCTTTTAAGATCATTCCATGTCTTCCCCATCATCTTCATCTCTGCTTCAATCTCTCTTCTCCAAGAATTCCTTGGTCTTCGCCTTTGTTTTTTTTTTCCCTGGGGATAAAAAAAAATGGCCTGTTTCCGAACTTACTCGAAAATAAAACTAGGAAAACAATTGCCATCATTGGCACCAGTGAACGATACACAATGTGAGAAAGTAAGACTAGGGCTAGACATTGGATCTCACTACCCAGATAAGGCTAGACATCGGATCTCACTACACAGAGAGGGCTAGACATCGGATCTCACTACACAGTGAGGGCTAGACATCGGATCTCATTACACAGTGAGGGCTAGACATCGGATCTCACTACCCAGAGAGGACTAGACATCGGATCTCACTACCCAGAGAAGGCTAGACATCGGATCTCACTACCCAGATAAGGCTAGACATGGGATCTCACTACCCAGATAAGGCTAGACATGGGATCTCACTACCCAGAGAGGGCTAGACATCGGATCTCACTACACATTGAGGGCTAGACGTCGGATCTCACTACTCAGAGAGGGCTAGACATCGGATCTCACTACTCAGAGAGGGCTAGACATCGGATCTCACTACACAGTGAGACATCGGATCTCACTACACAGAGAGGGCTAGACATCGGATTTCACTACCCAGAGAGGGCTAGACATCGGATCTCACTACACAGTGAGGGCTAGACATCGGATCTCATTACCCAGATAGGGTTAGACATTGGATCTCACTACCCAGAGAGGGCTAGACATCGGATTTCACTACCCAGAGAGGGCTAAACATTGGATCTCAATACCCAGAGAGGTCTAGATATCGGATCTCACTACTCATAGAGGGCTAGACATCGGATTTCACTACCCAGATACGGCTAGACATCGGATCTCACTACCCAAAGAGGGCTAGAAATCGGATTTCACTACCCAGAGAGTGTTAGACATAGGATTTCACTACCCAGATAAGGCTAGACATCGGATCTCACTACTCAGAGAGTGCTAGACATCGGATCTCACTACCCAGAGAGGGCTAGACATCGGATCTCACTATCCAGAGAGGGCTAGACATCGGATTTCACTACTCAGTGAGGGCTAGACATCGGATCTAACTACCCAGAGAGGGCTAGACATTGGATCTCACTACTCAGAGAGGGCTAGACATCGGATCTCACTACTCAGAGAGGGCTAGACATCGAATCTCACTACCCAGAGAGGCTAGACATCGGATCTCACTACCCAGATAAGGCTAGACATCGGATCTCACTATCCAGATAAAGCTAGACATTGGATCTCACTACCCAGATAAGGCTAGACATTGGATCTCACTACCCAGATAAGGCTAGACATGGGATCTCACTACCCAGATAAGGCTAGACATCGGATCTCACTACCCAGATACGGCTAGACATTGGATCACACTACCCAGATAAAGCTAGACATTGGATCTCACTACCCAGATAAGGCTAGACAACGAATCTTACTGCCCAGATAAGGATGCCATCATCGGATCTCACTACCCAGGAAATGAGTGGAAAAAACGTCACGAAGAAACCACGGATTAAATTATTCTAATTAAATGAAAAATGAAATCACCGTCGCATGTGAAGGGGTTTGAACCTGTGTCTTTCCTGTGTTGAGGCTAACGTCGTACCTCTACCCAGCCCGATAGACGTTTTTGATCAGATTCTATAGCCAGTGCATCAAATCAAGTGAAAACAATAAAATTTTCTGTTTCAACTTTGATGAAACTACAAGCATAACCCGCTTGATGCACTTTTATATTCGACTAATAATAAAAACGATGCAGGAAAACACAAATGAACTATCATCAATAGCCAGCAAAATTGGGCTTGAGATCAATCATGAAAAGACTAAAGTCATGAAAAGTTTAATTCCAACAGGTGACAAAATATACATGGAAAACAAACCAGTGGAAGAGATCGATCACTTTATCTATCTTGCAAGTCACATTGATCGAGAAGGGGATACAAGTAAAGAAATTAGAATCAGAATAGCTAAAGCAGCAATGTCTTTCAGAAGTCTTGAAAAGTTGTGGAAATCAAAACTCATCAGCACAAACACAAAACTTAGGCTATGCAAACCAAATGTACTATCAACCCTTACGTATGCGTGTGAAAGCTGGAAAACAACAAGAGATATAGAAACAAAGTTGAACGCATTCGAAAATAAATGTCTAAGGAAAATACTTGGTATAGCGTGGAACGAATTCAAAACAAACGAAGAAATTAGAGAAATCGCCAATCAACAACTAATATCTTCAGTAATAAAGAAAAGACGATGGTTATATGTTGGACATGTGATGAGAAGAGTTAATAACCGAATAGGAAAGCAAGCCCTCATATGGGAAACAACAGGTAAGGGAAAAAGTGGAAGACCCAGGGAGACACTGAGAAGAACATTGATGAGAGAGGCAAGAGCAGCAGGAATCGGCTCCCTCAATGAGATAGAACTGCTTGCACAGAATAGAGACAGATGGCGAGATTTGATAAAATATCTTTAAAAGAAAACTGCTAGAACAAAAAATTCAGATAGGAGAAGGTGTATCTTGGTCTACATCCTATGGATCAATTCAGGGGAAGTGGTATGTTTACAGCACTCGGAAAAAATGACAAATAATCAACAACAGAAAAAAATATGGACCAAGGCAGGATCGAACCCGTACTCAGTGGCACAGCGCCTAGCCACGGTTTCGATCCTGCCTTGGTCCATATTTTTTTCTGTTGTTGATTATTTGTCATTTTTTTCCGAGTGCTGTAAACATACCTCTTCCTCTGAATTGATTCGCTGATTATCGCCTCGGAAGTTTCCCTCTATAATAATATTCATTTATTATTATTTGTCTCTACGTCCTATGAGCCGGTTACGGCTCGAAAGGTCAATAGATAGATAAATAGAATAATAAAATGAATGAAATGAAGATTGCAGGTTGTAATGAATCTGACTATTTATGAAAAATGTGACTGTTTTTTGACATTCACATCTTTGTTGTAACTGATTGGCCCGCAACATCTAACCCTCTGGCCAGCTATGTGTTCAAATCGTCTTTCTTACACTAAACCTAATCAATCAGTTTAATTTTTCTTTTTTCTACTTCTTCATCTTTTTTTTCTACTTCTTCATCCTCTTTTTCTACTTCTTCATCTGCTTTTTCTACTTCTTCATTTTTCCTTTTCTTCCTCTGCCACTTGTTCTTATCCTTCATAATCTGTCCCTTTAAGATCACGAACCTGCGTAAATGCGTTGTTTTACAGCAAGCTGAGATTTTACACATTTTGACCAAACACATCCGACTTTAGCAAGGCATTCTATGTCAGGGTTTTCCATTCTTCTCGATTCCTACTATTCGTCTGACCTATTGTTAGAAACTTAGAGAGGTAGAGTAGGATTTATATGAGTTTTCCCCGCTGATCCTGGTTCGAGCAGTCAGCTATGAGTCGCTGAAAGCTGTCAATCCTGTTATTGGTAGGCGTCTTGGGTCCTAAAGTGTTCAAATGATGGAAATAAAGCCCACTTCCACGATGAGTATTCTCCGGTAAGATACTAAACAGTCGCCTCTCACCGCATTAAATAGCCGTTAACAAATGAAGTAGGATATGTGATATAATTTATTACTTGCTACCGAGCGAGACGGCCTATCGTGAATAAAATGGAATTGTATCCCCGAACTCTACCAAACTGTCTGGCTACATGAAAGGTCAAATCCCCCCCAGACACGCCCCATTTGGACCAAAAACCGAAACACACGCATTCAGTATTAAATTCTCTAAACAACCATAACAAAATAAAGAACAGCGACGCACACATACCTCCATGATCGCATAGTTTATCAGATCAAAAGGGATTAATATTGCATCTGTGTATATATTAAATATATATATTAGGCATGCATTAAAGGGCATATGATGGTAACATCTGTTTTGTAAGATTAAATTAATATAATAATAGGCATTGACTTAGAATTAATGGGTTTAGATTGCGTGATAAGACCATCAATAAAAAGAATTCATGAAACGAGTCAACTAAAATACGTTAAGAAAGGAGTAAATAAGAGATGAATAGTATTATTTTATCTTATTCTAACCTATCCATGGACGCTTAAGTCTACTCAAAAGGGGTCGTGTTAACATAATTTGTGTTTGAGATCTTCGTTCGTAATTATGGTGGAAGTTGAGCATGGAGGACAAAGTCAACGGTAAGAGTATAAAGAGGTGGAGTCATGAAGTCATAAGCTCTTACAAAGGAAATGCTATAGATAATTTACATTTTCATGTGCCGAAGGTCTAAAAAGAGTTATGGTCATTAACACCATAATCTCTTTACGCCACTAGGGGCGTCGGGACTCTTTACTTTTACTGCGTTAATTTCTTGTTAACACAGCCACTATTTTAGCTGATACATTTCTTGTTAACACAGCCACTATTTTAGCTGATACATTTCTTGTTAACACAGCCACTATTTTAGCTGATACATTTCTTGTTAACACAGCCACTATTTTAGCTGATACATTTCTTGTTAACACAGCCACTATTTTAGCTGATACATTTCTTGTTAACACAGCCACTATTTTAGCTGATACATTTCTTGTTAACACAGCCACTATTTTAGCTGATACATTTCTTGTTAACACAGCCACTATTTTAGCTGATACATTTCATGTTAACACAGCCACTAATTTAGCTGATACATTTCTTGTTAACACAGCCACTATTTTAGCTGATACATTTCTTGTTAACACAGCCACTATTTTAGCTGATACATTTCATGTTAACACAGCCACTAATTTAGCTGATACATTTCTTGTTAACACAGCCACTATTTTAGCTGATACATTCTTGTTAACACAGCCACTATTTTAGCTGATACATTTCTTGTTAACACAGCCACTATTTTAGCTGATACATTTCTTGTTAACACAGCCACTATTTTAGCTGATACATTTCTTGTTAACACAGTCACTATTTTAACTGATACATTTCTTGTTAACACAGCCACTATTTTAACTGATACATTTCTTGTTAACACAGCCACTATTTTAACTGATACATTTCTTGTTAACACAGCCACTATTTTAGCTGATACATTTCTTGTTAACACAGCCACTATTTTAGCTGATACATTTCTTGTTAACACAGCCACTATTTTAGCTGATACATTTCTTGTTAACACAGCCACTATTTTAGCTGATACATTTCTTGTTAACACAGCCACTATTTTAACTGATACATTTCTTGTTAACACAGCCACTATTTTAACTGTTACATTTCTTGTTAACACAGCCACTATTTTAACTGATACATTTCTTGTTAACACAGCCACTATTTTAGCTGATACATTTCTTGTTAACACAGCCACTATTTTAGCTGATACATTTCTTGTTAACACAGCCACTATTTTAGCTGATACATTTCTTGCATTTCAGCTTGGCCTTAATAAACAACTTAGGAATA
This sequence comes from Megaustenia siamemsis, assembly GCA_032433765.1. Classification (NCBI taxonomy): domain Eukaryota; kingdom Metazoa; phylum Mollusca; class Gastropoda; order Stylommatophora; family Ariophantidae; genus Megaustenia; species Megaustenia siamemsis. The sequence goes on from JAVIAB010000046.1 coordinate 20,956,367, forward strand.
GAACAGTTTTTTTTTTTTGAGCGAACGAAATTATGTTTGTTTGATCAGAGCCAACATTATTTTATTTACACTGCTTTTTTTAAATATTTTTTTTTAATTTTTTTTTTTAAAGCTGGCGCAAGAAAATAGAATTCTGATTGAGTCAGATCTAAGAGAATAGGGTGAGTGTGAAAGAATCCCAATATTCAAGTCGTTAGCTCCACGAGAACTGAGAGTTATCTTAAAACAACGGAAGATTCTAAGTGCGTGCTCTCCACTGTTTGCTTGTCACAGCTTCTCTCAGTCCGGTAAGGAGTGTATAGCTCTGCCCGTGGTGTTACCACAATGTAATTTTACAATACGGCACCTCAGGAACCAGTGCTGAAAAAAAAAAAAAACCACAGCTATCACATGCCTAGCAGATTTCTGCGCACTATGCTGAATGCACAGTTAGCGAAGCCGGGGTTATCTGTTGCATGCTGGACAGTGTGGATTCGGGGCCAGAATGTTACATCACTCAGTGTATTCTGTAGGTGTTTTCATCTCTATAACAACATGCATTTTCTCCCAGCCTTGACCTATGACCTCTTCATTTGACAAATTGTTGAAACTGCAGAATTGTTCAATAGGGTATATAGCGGCTTGCTCTAGAGTAGGAAAACGATATCCATCCATACATCCATCCACCCACCTAACCACCGATCCATCCATCCGTCCGTCCGTTCGTCCGTCCTTCAGTCTGTCTGTCTGTCTGCCTGCCTGCCAGCCTGTTTGCCTGTCTGTCTGCCTGCCTGCCTGTCTGTCTGTCTGCCTGCCTGCCTGCCATGCCTGCCTGCCTGTCTGTCTGTCTGCCTGCCTGCTTGCCTGTCTGTCTGTCTGTCTGCCTGCCTGCCTGTCTGTCGAGCCAAAGACGGCCCGCAGAGCAAAAACTCTCGACTCTCTATGTCCGACGATCTTTACTATCAAGTGTCAGACCTTGCACACCACCCGAATTGCACCTCGTCAACAACGTTTATTGTTCTGGGCGAGCCTCTCAACCTTGGCATGGGCACTTAATGCCTGCTGTTATCGCTTCTCACCTCAGTGTTTTTTTTTAGTGTTTCTCTTGATCGACCTCTTTTTCTACTACTGTCTGTTGATAAATTCACACTTGAACAGTTTTAATAAAAGAAGGAGAAACATTGAATTAAAGAAGCGACTTTCACAGCCAAGGCAATGTCATGGATACGTCACCATGAAGGCGGAGGTAAGTTTGTATATACAGAAAATCTAAGAAGTAAAATTTGGTTATTTGGTTATGGAAGGCCCCGGTATCACTGCAAACGAATTAAAATCCAAAATTGCTCAACCGCCCATGCCAGCGTAATCATCCGAATCTCATCTCCCAAACAAAGAAAGGTAACTGTAGTCCCCATCATAGCAGTCTCAGCACATGCCAAAAGACATATGGCGAAACCGCACAGAAAGTGAACACAGCCAACTTTTCCCTGTCATACGATATCATCATTCATCGAAAGCAATTGGAATATCGAAACATGATCAAAACGGAAGAGACACACAGCTCACGGTGTGCACAGAGCACTTAACTCAGTAGCTCCTGCAACAAGCCGGACTTGGAATATGAGGAAACTGCAACAAGGAACACTTTTCATGCATAGCCTTCAATTGTGCCCGCCGCCTATCCACCATATACCGGGAGTTCACGTCCTCTTGAAAATGATGATCGTCATATTTTTTTAAAAAATGTAGAGCGCTTGATGATGGTAGGCCATCGTTGTTGACTCCAATTCCGAACATTTAGACACACAGTTAGTCGTCAGATTATCCCCGTCACACATCAAACAACCGACCGTAAGATTAGCGTAAGCCGGTCTAGAGTCTAGGGATAGACGATGAACTATTATGATGACGAAGCACACAAAAAAAGTCGTACACACAATTTCGCTCCCTTTCGATTTCTGATTACTCTAGTAAAAGCAGCATAAGATGAACAAAACACTGTGCAAATTCCGTGAAGAAATAAAACTGCGGCTGACAAAGTAGTTTACTTTGACAAGTAACATGGAAATAACTTGCGTCATGAAATTCCAGCAACAGCCATGAACAGCACCAATGTGACGTAAAGCGCAGATCAAGTCTAGACGTTGGAAGGTCGCATTCACAACACTTGATTTGTCAAAACTGGACTGTTGCTGGCGTACAACATCGCTTTAGTGGTGCAGATGTAATAAGAAGATCATCACTTTCACTTTAACACAGAAAAGTGCAACGGAGAACAGAAATTAATCAGATTCCGAATGCACTTACTGCAGCGATCAAGAGAACGTGACCTAGATCCCACCATCTTTACAACGGAAGTAAAATATAGGAGTCTGTGTCAGTTCATCATCATCATCAAGTACCGAGCCTGCTGGCGTAGGTGAGCATGTCTCTCCACAACTTTCGATCTCGACAGTTATTAATCATTTCTGTTGTTGGCCTTCTGCCAAGCCATTCTCTTAAGCTGTCTGGTATTTTTTTCTCTTTGCTTCCCTCTATCTCTTCGTCCCTCAATTTTTCCAGTTGTTACAATATATTCCCGCAGTTCTCTTCTCATTACATGGCCAAAGAATGAAGATTGTTTCTTCCTAATATTTGAAATTAGCTCTCTTTTTGCTTTGACTTCTTTCAGAACATTTTCATTACTCTTCTTAGCTGTCCATGGTATTCTCAACATTCTTCTGTAAAACCACATTTCTGAGTCAGTTATATGGAGTAAAATCTTATAAATCTGGATGATTTAACTGTGGGCGTCATCGGACTAGCAGGAGTTGAGTCATGAAGTTGAAGTTGAAATAGTGAAGTCATTGCATATTGGATGATGCTGTCGATATCATGCAAGGCTGCTATGCCGTATTTTAGTAATCCGGTAACTATCTTAAGCTGGGTGAACGCAACAGCTGTCTTTTTGGATCTGACTTGACCTTTTGAACTTCATAGCCCAGTTCACTAACCGCTGTTTGGGGCCTCGGTAGCCTAGTTAAGGAAACCGCCCGACTGAGCTACCGACGTTCGGGCCACCCGTGTTTGATTCCCACTGGAAGCAGTGTGAGTTGTGCTTGTGACTGAAAATAAAAATACCCCCTCGGTCAACCCAGCCGCTGGTAGAAACGGGTAACAGGGTTTTACCCTGGGAAGGTGAGGAATGCCGCCGCGCATCGTGAGTTACGATGCTTGAAGCGACATTATCCAGAAATCTCCGAACACTTCTGGATAGGCGGCCGTGCACATATGGGTGAGAACTGGCGTGGTAAGGCGCTGGTTCAAGTCTCGTACTTTACCTTTACCTTACTAACCGCTAAGTTTTGTCTTGGGGCAAGATTTGTTTTTGGCGCGACACGATCTGTTAAACTTCAGACTAGAATATCACTGAGTTACTTTGACTCCCTATTTATAAATGGATTTATCTTAGGAGTAGGGTCTGAATGGAAGTTTCGCAGCGCTAGCTACACATTTCTGATCACGACGAATGTTTATGGTGCCCAGTAGACAGGTTTACTGTACCGAGCTAAGACAAGGTCAATGGAAAATGATTAGGTTTGCTGGTCACAGGTGGTTCCCTTAACTCGAACGGTATCGATCTGATATTTACATACATAAAGCATGTGCTTAACACCAGAGCACGCGGAGTCTTCACGCAGTTTGCAGTTGTTAAATATCAAAGAAATAATCTCCAACGTGTTGCCGACGCCTAATAGTAACGCTAAGAATGTTAGCGAGGTATAAAGAGTCAATACGATAAATTGTCGACCCATTTATTTTACCTCTTATCAAGTCCGAATTTTCCTCTCTTTATCTGTCATTTTCAGTATTCAGATAAGTGTTTGACTTTCGTGTTTATTTTTGTTGTTTTAGAATTTCTATGTGTCGATCATTCTTTATTTTCTTGCTTTGTACTTGATGAAGGATGTTGCCGAAACGTTGTAATCTGGCTCGTCTCTCTATAAATTTAGCTGCTTAATATCATTCTGTTTTTATTTTAAATTGTTCTCATAGAATAACAAAATAACTAAAATTATGATCATAAACAAAGATAATATAGGAAACCTACAAGTGGGTATCAAAGTAGAAGGAATAGACCTGGAGACAGTCCAGAGCTACAACTACCTTGGTCATACTATAACCAGTGATGGAGAATGTAAAACTGAAATAAACAAAAGAAAAAGGAATGGAAAAAAGTAATTTTAATGTCATGAAAAATATACTAACATCAAAATAAATAACACCGGTGCTAAAACTAACAATAGCAAAATATTATATATCTTCTCAATACTCCTGTTTGGTGCAGAAACATGAACATTAGACAACAGAACAGAGAATTGAAGCCTTTGAAATGTGGATTTATAGAAGAATAGAAATAATTGGATGGACAGAAAAGAAAACAAAACAAACGATGAAATCTTAAAACAACTAAAAATGAAAAGAGAAATACTAAACACAGTTTAAACAAGATAAATGAGATTTTGGGGCGTTTAAAAAGTCACAGCAGTCTACTAAAAGTAATCTTAGAAGGAAGAATAAAGAAGGAAAAATACAAGGTACAATATGCAGACCAAGACTAACACGGACGAGTAACATCAAAAGATGGACAAGTCAGTCTATGACAACCTGCACTATCAAAGCTAGAGATAGAGCGGAATGGCGCTCCATGGTAGCCAACCTTCGATGAGGAGAGGGCACTCAATGATGATGATGTTCCCATACAATTAATTGTTATTTAGTCTCGAAGTGGCATAGTAGCAGTAGGATTCTTCGTATCCCTGCAATATGTACAAGGCTGTAGATGAGACCTGAGCCTACTACATTCAACTCATTCAAGTGATTTCAATTTGTGACTACTTGAAGAAAAATAAAAACACACGAGTTAAATTGTCTAGTTTAATTAAGTTTAGTTGCAAATGAAGTTGTAAAGAGAACTTACACAACTGACACAATACCGGTGCGGTTAGTCGTTTATAGAACCTGATTAAGGAAAATATTCAAAGGATTTTAAGGAAACAAAATCAAAAACCAAAAATTGTATAAGATCTGCAACAAGGAGGTAGCAACAACATTTGGGGATCATTTGGACTAGGGTAGGTGTTGCGGTCAGAAACGATGCTGAAACAGAAAAGCTGTCCGTGGACTAGGGTAGGTGTTGCGGTCAGAAACGATGCGGAAACAGAAAAGCTGTCTGTGGACTAGGGTAGGTGTTGCGGTCAGAAACGATGCGGAAACAGAAAAGCTGTCTGTGGACTAGGGTAGGTGTTGCGGTCAGAAACGATGCGGAAACAGAAAAGCTGTCTGTGGACTAGGGTAGGTGTTGCGGTCAGAAACGATGCGGAAACAGAAAAGCTGTCTGTGGACTAGGGTAGGTGTTGCGGTCAGAAACGATGCGGAAACAGAAAAGCTGTCTGTGGACTAGGGTAGGTGTTGCGGTCAGAAACGATGCGGAAACAGAAAAGCTGTCCGTGGACTAGGGTAGGTGTTGCGGTCAGAAACGATGCGGAAACAGAAAAGCTGTCTGTGGACTCGAGAGGAAAAAGAGACTATGGATAAGCTGGTGGTAGACAGTAAAAGCAGATATGAAGTGTAAGTGAGACATAGAGCACACTGTGAACGATAGCCACCAATTACAGAGTAAATAATAAACTGTTGGCTTATGATACGCCACGCAGCGGAGCGGCCAACGACTACTTTGTAGGTCTCAAATCAAATACAGAAGAGGCATAACGTTATTGTACAAAATAGCAGTAACGGTGAGAGTAAACTCTTGATACAGAGATTCGTAACAGGAGGCAATCTGATCATCGGAACAGGACTCGTCAAGCAAGTGTTTCGGCTATTTAGCTTTATGACACCTTGGAAAGATGAGCTCGCATGGGTCATAACTACCAGGCATTGAAAGATATCAATGGCAAATAAAGAACAAGATAATGGAGAATGTAATAAATGAGAATGAAGAATATTTTAAGAAACAGCTAAATCACCTAAATAGCCAGCATTAGACGCTAATTTAAAAAATAAACAAATATTCGTGCAAACAAAAAAATCAAGATATAATTTATAAATGGCCTACTTACCTTCCCACATCCCTCTTCCTAAACAAAAAGAAAATAAATCTGTGAACACAAATAATGAATGTACTTTTAAAATATATGTTTTATCTTGACTAACTTTTGGAGAGAGTGGTGGAAGATGATTGGTTTGTGAATTTATCATCATCAAGCACCGGGCCTGCTGGCGTAGGTCTCATCATGTCTCTCCACAACTTTCGATCTTCTTCTTCTTTCTTCCTCTTTTCTCTTTCACTGATACCTAAAAGGTGTCGTGGTTTATATCATTTGTCGTTCTTGTGCTGCTCGAATTGTCTGAATTAGTGATTTTCCTTTGTTGTTACATGTCTCTGTCACTGCATCTATCCATCTTCTTCTGGGTCTTCCTCTTCGTCTTTTTCCATGCATTCTCGAGAAGAACGCCCTTGATGGTGATTGGTGAGGATTCATTCTGACCAGGTGGCCAAACCATTTAAGTTGTTGTTGTAACTTTCGATCACGACAGTTATTTATAATTTCTGTTGTTGACCTTCTGCCAAGCCATTCTCTTAAGCTGTCTGGTATCTTTTCTTTTTGCTTTCCTCTATCTGTTCGTCCCTCAATTTTCCCAGTTGTTACAATATATTCAAGTTCTTTTTTTCACATTACATGGCCAAAAAAATATGATTGTTTCTTCCTAATATTTGAAATTAGCTCTCTTTTGGCTTTGGCTTCTTTCAGAACGTTTTCATTACTCTTCGTAGCGGTGTATGGTATTCCCAACATTCTTCTTTAAAACCACATTTCTACAGACTCCAGTTAGTGAATTAGTCTACTGGAAAGAGAGACTGAGGATAATTCACCACTGGTCGGCTTCTAAGTTTATGACTCGACCACAAGCAAGCACTGCAGAGAAGTTCCTCTTCATTCATTTTAAATATTATGGTCTTTCTTTTTTTTTTTTTTTAGTTATTTCATTATTATTTTGCAATGTAGTGTTAAGTTCATCTGCTTACATATCTGTATGTGTGCTGTTCATTATTCCCGCTAAAGGCCTATTGAGCCGATACGTCGCTCGATTGTATTGTTATTCACCTACCTAAACCTGTAACCATACCACTTTTTCCTCCTTTTTTTTCGTTCACGTTTATCATCAGCTTTACAGCAGCTCTATGCATCATCATATGTATTCGGGGTACTGGTTGGTCTCGAGTCAAGACGCTGGCCTCGAGATAGAGAGGTTGTGGGTTCAAATTCCAACCGCACTAGTTAGGATTTTTATTGATGATTTCTCTCTGTGGCAACCACCTCTGGTCTCAGCAGCGAGGCCCGGCTTGAAATGTCAATTACTCAAAGAGGGTAAGAATATGAGTACCTCCGAAGACGGAGTTATCTGCCTGTGCGGCGAGGGATCTCTGTGCACATGGCTGACAGGGAAATACGAATTAACACGCAAATTTCAGTTCTTAGTAATAGGGAATTTGCATGAGGTGAAAGATGGTGGAAAAAAAAATTATACATTCGGACGCCTTTACCCTTTCTAAGTTCACGTTGTTTTTGATGGTAGTAGATGTTCTTGGGGAGGAAAGACAGTACTGGCGTAATGCTGACTGCAAGATGCCGAAAAAAAATTGAGGTACAAATATTAATCTCTGTACGTCAAAGGTCATAAAGAGGTTCTTGTCTCTTTGTCTAACCAGCCGGTTCTTAATATGAGGCTTAGAACGTATGGTTTGTGGACCCTGAAGCCGTGGTTTTCTCACAAAGAACTGAAGATGTCAAATTCACTATGGAGCATAGGTCTTTAACAAACACTTTCAGCTCCCTATGGAGCATAGGTCTTCAACAAACACTTTCAGCTCCCTGTGGAGCATAGGTCTTCAACAAACGCTTTCAGCTCCCTATGGAGCATAGGTCTTTAACAAACACTTTCAGCTCCCTGTGGAGCATAGGTCTGCAACAAATACTTTCAGCTCCCTGTGGAGCATAGGTCTTCAACAAACACTTTCAGCTCCTTGTGGAGTATAGGTCTTCAACAAACACTTTCAGCTCCCTATGGAGCATAGGTCTTCAACAAACACTTTCAGCTCCTTGTGGAGCATAGGTCTTCAACAAACACTTTCAGCTCCCTGTGGAGCATAGGTCTTCAACAAACACTTTCAGCTCTCTGTTGGAGCATATGTCTTCAACAAACACTTTCAACTCCCTGTGGAGCATAGGTCTTCAACAAACACTTTCAACTCCCTGTGTAGCATAGGTCTTCAACAAACACTTTCAGCTCCCTGTGGAGCATAGGTCTTCAACAAACACTTCAGCTCCTTGTGGAGCATAGGTCTTCAACAAACACTTTCAACTCCCTGTGGAGCATAGGTCTTCAACAAACACTTTCAATTGCCGGTGGAACATAGGTCTTCAATAAACACTTTCTTGGCTGTTCTGTTGCTTGTCATTCTTTTAAGATCATTCCATGTCTTCCCCATTATCTTTATCTCTGCTTCCATTCTGTTCCCAAGAATATATCGGTCTTCCTCTTTGTCTTTTTCCTAGGAGATTCCGAAAAAGGGCCACTGAGTTAACACGGTTCCCAATTCAACTTTAAGAGAAGCACAATTATTTAGCTCAATTCCTCTGTAGTGAAACAGAACAACATGGATAATTAATATTAAATATTGTACACACAAAAATAATGAACAAGTCAAAAGGGGGAAAAAAGGGGGAAAGGGGGGGGGGAAGAGAGGGAATGGAAACAAAGACAGGGCATTGTCAACCTATGGATTTCTGTTGAATAAAATAAAAAAAATTTAGAAACAAAAAAAAAATGAACCAGTTACAAATCACTTAATTCTTTAACTCCATAGACATGATCTGATGTATTATAGTTATACATCGTCAGGTGAATTAACAAAAGAATTGTTAGTGAAAATAAACAGACCTGATTTTCTTTACTTGTAACTATTCCTTTCTTTGTTAATATTGTTTTATATTTTTTAAATGCTTTTTATTTTTTCATATTTTAAATGTAACATTGGAATTTGTTTTGTTATTTTAAATAATTTTTTTTTTTTTTAAACATAAAAGAGTTATCATTTGATGGGAAGAGGAAAGGCGAGTTTTCTTCTAATTTGCTAAACATTTCTTGAGGACGAAGAGAAATGCACAAACGTCTTTGATGAATCAAGGTAAATAACAAAATCAATCAAGGTAAATAACACAAGAGGAAGACCCAGAAGGATATGGATAGATGCAGTGACATAGACATGTAACAACAAAGGAAAGTCTTTAATTCAGACAGTTCGGGCATCTCAAGAACGACAAATGATATAACCACGGCACCTTTTAGGTATCAGTGATAAAGAGAAAAGAAGAAGAAATAACACAATTAATCACGGTAGAAAACAATACGATTTAAGGGAATAGGTAGAAAACAAAATAAATCAAGATAGATAACAAAATGAATCAAGATAGATAACAAAATGAATCAACCACATTGTTATTGCAGATCACGATAATATGTTATAAATCATATACTTCATTTCAAGTATCAAGTCACGAATAAAATATAAATATTATGATATCAATCATAAATCAAATGTGCCAGTGATAGATGAACTTTATAATTAAACAAGATTGAAAGTTAAAAAATAATTAAGTGGTAATAAATGAGGTAGACAAGTCATTTACGTAGCAGCAGCCTAAGTATTTTAGCTGTTCATGAAACAAATGGTGTAAATATAATATAGAAAATTGAATTAATATTTAAAGTAAATTAAACCCATCGCAACACATAGTAAAAAAAAGTAAAGTACCCCCGTCACGCCAAGTGGCGTATAGGGAATATGGTATTAGTGATCATACATTTTACAGACTTTCAGCACATTATTTTTGGGGTAATGTGGTCGGTATTACGCCCGTGCCGCTTTACTTTCCCAGAAAAAAATCCGGTACCCATTTAAGGCTGGGTGAACCCGGAAGCCGTCGGTTGGGATCTAACCCTACCTCTTGTCCATTGTAGTCCAGTTCACTAACCAATGAGCTATCGCGGCTCCCTTCGTAAAACATAATAAATTATAAAAGTTCAATATAAAAATTATGTCCATCATTTATGAAATATGCCAATTAAAAGTCATGTGACAATGTCATTCATTAAATAAGTCAAATGTGAATGGTATAAGCCATTTCGTAATTAAATAAATGAAGTATAATACAAGTAAATACATCATAATATGATAATCCAAGCAAGATAATCACAGCACAAAAGAATAATTAGCAACACTTATAAATAATTATTAATAAATCATTTATACGTATATTTACAATCATAAATTAATGAAGCCAGTAAATCTCTTAAATATTCTGTCAAGATTTGGTGTACTTGGACATTAAAGTAAGTGTAAAATTAGAAAGCCGATGAATTCAAGTCTGTGCAAATTACAATGAAGAACTGAGAAAAAAAGCTAGCAACAATTCTCGCCATAATGACATAAAGAAACAACAGATAAACTCGTTTAGCCACGTGATAAGGCAGAAAGATTAAAACACAACACAACGAGCCTTCAATAAATGCTGCAAGAAACCAGACCCAAGGGGCGACTTCGAGAAAGATGGTTTGATGGAATATTAGAAACACTAGGAAACATAACAGCAGCAAAGTCCAACAATAGAACAAAAGATCGCAAGTTATATCTCCCCTTGACGCTGAAGGCAAAGGAGAGAAGAAGGAGACAAATTACAGTTACTTATACACTGAGAGACTGAGAAGTCTAAATGTGCTTAGTGAGAAAAGCAGATGTGTCTATAATCAACACCTTACAGGAGCAGTCAGCCTGCATACACTTCGAGAAATTTTGGGACAGACGGTGGAACGGATATGGGCATGCCCCGATTGCAATGAAACTGATTCCATGAATATATAGAGCAGAATCTGACAGGATGCCCAATATTCTTTTTCTTACCCTTCTGTCTGTGTTCAAATTTGTGTGAGAGCTATTGTCAAGTACTCATTTATCTGTGTTGGTCTTTTTCTGTTTGTGTTTTACAAATGTAATTCTCGATTTTAGAAAATGTAACATGACCAGGAAGCAAACAAATATCCAAATAATTGGTCAATGATTGGTTTCATTCAATGGCTACTCTGTTTTTTTTTTTTTTAATCATCGAAGTATGCATACAAGGCTTTGTTTGTATACAGACAATGACTGGAACTCTACCACCAATTACATCAAATAAGAATATCTTCCACCCGGACTGTAAAGCTACGGTGTACTCTGGTTCTTTTTTTCTTCTACTTCTTTCGTTCCTCATCTGCCTTTCAGCGTCGAGGGGAGATATAATTTGCGGTCTTTTGCTCTTCTGTTCGCCTCTGCTGCTGTTATGTTTCCTAGTGCTTCTAATATTCCATCGATTCATCTTTTTCGTGGTCGACCCTTGAGTCTGGTGTTCTCACAGCGTTTGCTGAAGGCTCGTTGTGTCGTGTTTTGATCTTTCTGCCTTGTCACGTGGTCAAACCAATTTATCTGTTTTTTCCTTCTATATTCCATAGCGGGGGCTATTCCTAGCTTTTTTCTCAGTTCTTCATTCCTGATCTTATCTATCAGACTGTTTCCTGTCATTCGTCGAACACATCTCATCTCAGTAGAGTTTATTTTTTATTCCGCATATATTGATCGTTGCTACTTTATATTTATCTATCTCCATCTTCTGTGTATTTCTCTGAGCATAAAACATTTATCCCTTACCGACCTGCTGAGTCAGTCGTAAGTTAAGGGCTTAACTTAAGAAAAACACATGTTAGGTGCTTTGCCCGGTTGATGTTTCCTCAACGTGTTTGATCGCTAAGGTCTCACATGCGATCTTTTACGATCTAACTATAAATCTTTCATCATCATCATGTGCCATACCGGTTGGCGTAGGTGATCATGTCCCTCCACAATCATCTATCTACAGTGCATCGTATCAGTTCTGTTGTTGACTGTTTTCCATGCCATGACACCAAGCTATCAGTATTTTCTCTCTTTGTCGCCCACGATCACTCTTTCCATTTATTTTGCCAGTTGTAACCAAGTATTCCAACTTTCCTCTTCTCATGATGTGCCCGAAAAATGTTGATTGCTTCTTTCTGATGTTTTTTAAGAGCTCCCTTTTTGTGTTGGCCTCTTTGAGAACTTCCTCATTGGTCTTTTAGCTGTCCAGGGAACTTTCAACATTCTTCTGAGAAATCCCATCTCTGTGGCCTCCAATCGTCTTTTCATTTGTTTGTCCACTGTCCATGATTCGCTTCCATAGGTCAGAATTGGTTCTATACAGCACCGATGAACTCTCTTTCTCATTTTTATTGACATAGATTTGTTGCATAAGATATTTTTAACCTTCTGAAGTGCTATTTTGGCCTGAGCTATTCTGCTTTTATTTCTGTGGTGCATCTCCCATCTGATGTCATTATTGTGCCCAAGTATTTGAAACGTTGCACTTGTTTCAGATTTGTCTCGTTTATTTTTATGCTGCATGATGGTGGTGATTGTTTCTTCGATATAACCATTACTTCTGTTTTCTTACTATTCAGACTGAGACCTTTCTTGTTGCTTTCTTTTACTATTAAGTCTATCATTTCTTGTAGTTCATTCTCTGTCTCTGCTATTAAGACTGTGTCATCCGCATATCGCAAATTATTTATGTTGTGACCGTTAACTTCAATTCCTTTTTTGTCTACTATTGATCTCATAATATATTCGATGTAAAGTGAAAACAAATCCGGCGACAGAACACAGCCTTGTCTGTCTCCTTGTTTTATAAATTGAAATTGTCCTATTTGGTTGTTAAATCGTATAGCTGCTGTTTGTTGCCAGTACATGTTTTTTTTATGATTTGCAGATCCTTGCCATCAATGTTTAATTTCTCCAGCATATTGATTATTTCCACATGCTTTACTTTGTCAAATGCTTTCATGTAGTCTATAAAGCACATATATAGATCTTTCTTTACCTCTATAGATCTTTCTATCAATGTTCTTAAGATTTATATTGCATTATTGGTGCCCTTTCCTTCCACAAATCCACATTGTTCCTCACTTATTTCTGGTTTTATTTTGTTCCTTACACGTCTCCTGATTATTCTTAGTAATATTTAGTTATATGGCTCATGAGACTAATAGAGCGATGGTCTTCATAATCAGTGGCTCCTGACTTATTCGGTATGGCTAGAAAGATATATTTTAGTAGATCTTCGGGTATGTGTCCAGTGTTATATATTTCATTGAGTAGTTTTGTTATGACTTGTACTCCTAGCTCTCCTAATGCATTTATCTCTTCGATTGTTATATTGTCGGGACCTGGAGCTTTGCCTCTTTTCATGTGTTGAATTGCGTCCTCTACTTCACTCTGCATTATTGGTGGTCCTGTGTCTTCATTTGAATTGTTTAATTCTGGTCTTTCATCATCATACAGTTGACTGATATATTCTGTCCATCTTTCCATTGTCTTCTCCTTATTATTATTGTCCCATTATTATATTTCCTTCCTTTGATTTCACACATCCTGAAACTTTGACTTCTTTTCTTCCTGTTAATTCATTTAACTGATTGTGCATAAATTGTGAGTCTTTCTTTTGTTGTTTTTCCATTTCTTCACATTTCTGTTTTAACCATCCTTCCTTTGCTTCTCTGCACTTGTTTTGGATCTCTTTGTGCAATATTTTGTATGTCCGTTCTTCTTTCTTATGTTTTCTTCTTTCGCCCATTAGTTGTAATATTTCTTCTGTCATCTATTTCTTTTTGTTGATTCTTTTAGTCACTGGTATTACTTCTTTTGATGTTTGTTGAATCGATTGTTTGAGCATTTCCCACTGCACCTGGATGTCCTGTATTTTTTCAATAGCATTATATCTATTTATCTTTATTTCTTTAAAAATTGTTACAATTATTGACATTAAAAAAGCACTTATCAGGTCTTATCTTCCTCCTTGGTAGAAAACTTGACACAACTTTTTGAGAATTATAATCCGCTGGAAACACTATATTCAATCACTTTAATTTACTCTGGTTATTTGTTCAATAGATATATTTATGAAATGTATTATATTCTTATTTATTTATATACTACATTTTTTGTAAATTAATTTAAAAAGAAGCAGCAAGTGAGTTATAATATAATTTGCTTGATTTAATGTTTGAGCCTAAATAATATTACCAGTACAGCTCCATCGATTGTTACCAAGGGTGTATCCTGTCTTACAGCTGCATCTATATGAGCCATAAGTATTGGTGCAGTATTGGCCACACAGGTCTGTTTGTTGTGCGCATTCATCAATGTCTGAAATAAGGAAATCAACTCTGCGGACACTGAATTATGAGCCCATTTTTAGAAATGTGAAAATTCATTGAAATGAAAGGCCTGAGCATGTAAACATGTTTTCTATTTACTAAACTATTTATTTTCAACAATTTCTACATGTGTACAAGTCCAGAAGTAATAACTCTACGTTGGTTAACATGTACGAGTAAATTAAAACTCACAAACGCTTTACTTTAAATTCAAGTTATAACGTAGCATGAAATTAAAAACTAACAGATTCTAAGTGTTAGTCTCCAGTAACGTGATTCTCAAATTGCTGAAATTATTTATGTTGATCACAGGCTGTATTATTTTAAAACTGTGATTTGAAGATTGCATTATTTTTAATAGTTTTTAGATTCTGATAGTAATAAAAAATAGAGTAAGTAAATTGATTTACACAAAGTTCAAAACCCGTGATTTGGTAAAAGACGTAGCGACAGCCAGTAAAGCACTGATTTTGTAGCTTTATGACGATTTATCTATTTATATTATCTAAACCTACCAGTCTTTCAGAATGAATGACTGAACACACGACTTAAAAAAAGCCTTTTTGAGATTTTGAATTAACTCTTTCATACGGAAGCTTTATATCAATGCAACGGAAGAGATTTCAGAGACAACATTTCTCATGGTTTTAAGAATCAATCTGCATTTTTCTATTTAACCAACATGTAACATATTATATGTACATTTTAAGATTAGTTGACGAAGGTATTAGATTTCACCAATACCAAGATGATACAAGACATGTAAAAAGATGATGGTTTGATGACGGTTCACACTAATCAAATTGAGAGTGACGCATTATGCGGCGAAACGTACGCACCCTAAATCGGCATGGCGCACAGTGCGGCGAAACGTACGAAGTAATATTTTTTAATTAAAGAAAGTCAATGTGGCACATTTCTGGTCACACATATTACTCAATAAGGGTGCCAGTGGCTTTAAAAATGTGGAGGGTAACACCATTTTAACTAAGTGTCAAATGTGGTGGGCTTTGGTTGATTTTTTTTCAGTATAACAATGTTGAATACTAATGTTGTTGATACTAATGTTGTTGATACTAATGTTGCTGATACTAATGTTGCTGATACTAATGTTGCTGGTACAAATTTTGCTGGTACTAATGTTGCTGAAACTAATGTTGCTGGTACTAATGTTGCTGGTACTAATGTTGCTGATACTAATGTTGCTGATACTAATGTTGCTGGTACAAATTTTGCTGGTACTAATGTTGCTGATACTAATGTTGCTGGTACTAATGTTGCTGGTACTAATGTTGCTGATTCTAATGTTGCTGATACTAATGTTTCTGGTACTAATGTTGCTGGTACTAATGTTGCTGGTACTAGTGTTGCTGATGCTAATGTTGATGGTACTAATCTTGCAGGTATTAAGGATGCTGGTACTATTGAGATTGAAGATAGCTGATATTAGATCTTCGTCAAGTTAACCATTGACATAGTTTGTAACAACAAAAGGTGCTCAGAAGTTGATTATATAATCTCACATTCTTTATCTTAGTTTCAATGACATTATGTATTTATAAAAGAATTGACCTCATGAAGTGACCTGACATTGTTATTTAAAGCAAAAATTGCTATATATTTCAATTCTTTAATTATACAATAAACATTATTATTTATTAATTCATTACACAGGGAGCCGCGATAGCTCAGTGGTTAGTGAACTGGACTACAAAGAGCAGGAGGTTGGGTTCGACCCTAACCGACGGCTTCCGGGTTCACCCAGTCTTAAATGGGTAGCGGATTTCTTCTGTGAAAGTAAAGCGACATGGGCGTAATACCGACCACATTACACCAAAAATCATGTGCTGAAGGTCTATAAAAATTATGGTCACTAACATTTTATTCCCTATACACTTGGCGTCACGATGCACTTTACTTACATTTTACAATTCGTTACATAAGAATCAAGTAACAGAACATGTCATCTAGAAAGAATGCCAAGTGTTTCCTGATTAAACAAAGCATATATGAAAAGAGGAGAAGGAAGTAGAATAAGAGAAAGACGCAGAGTAAGACGGTCAAACAATAACAAAGATACGCTACAACAAAATCAATTGTTAGTTAATACATGAAGCCGCCAAAAGGACGAGAACTAGAATTTTTTTTATTATTTCCCTTCACACTCGAACAGTACAAGAGGAAGTGAAGAAAGCGATAGAAGAAACACACATGCCCTTATTTTCATATAAATGAAATTTGAATTGCTTCTCTCTTTTGTAAACCATATTTATTATCTGTAATCTTGTATCTTTATTATTGTCTGTTTGCTAAACAACAAATGATAAATAGCATCTTCATACCAACTTTGTGCTATGAAAGTCAAACATGGACTCTTTCTAAATCTCATTTAAGAAAGATCAATACATGCGAGATGCGATGTTTGAGAAAAGTAACAAACAACACAAGAAGAGATAGAATACCAAATGAAACCATAAGAAAAATAGTAGGAACAAAACTCTGCCAAGAATATATAGAACAACAACAACTTAAATGGTTTGGCCACCTGGTCAAAATGAATCCGCACCAATCACCATCAAGGGCGTTCTTCTCGAGAATGCATGGGAAAAGACGAAGAGGAAGACCTAGAAGAAGATGGATAGATGCAGTGACAGAGACATGTAACAACAAGGAAAAGTCACTAATTCAGACAGTTCGAGCAGCTCAAGAACGACAAATGATATAAACCACGACACCTTCTAGGTATCAGTGAAAAGAGAAAAGAGGAAGAGGAAGATTGTCTGTTTCTCTAAATAATCTGCATCATCGCTTTAAAATGATGTTTAGATAAAGCTTTTTGAGCTGTCACTAAATATCAATAGGGAGCCGCGATAGCTCAGTGGTTAGTGGACTGGACTACAAAGGACAAGGGGTTGGGTTCGATCCCAACCGACAGCTTCCGGGTTCACCCAGCCTTAAATGGGTACTGAATTTTTTTCTGGGAAAGTAAAGCGGCACGGGTGTAATACCGACCACATTACCCCAAAAATCATGTCTGCAAAATTTATGGTCACTAACACCATATTCCCTATAGGCAACTGGACGTGATGGAGGCTCTTTACTTTACTTACTAAGTATCAAACAATCAATCAATTATCCCGTAACCTTGTCGGTCTTTGGGGCACCATCATCATCATGTACCCTGCCGGTTGGCGTAGGTGATCATGTCCCTCCACAATCTTCTATCTACAGTGCATCGTATCAGTTCTGTTGTTGACTGTTTTCCATGCCATGACACCATGCCATCCAGTATTTTCTCTCTTTGTCGTCCGCGATCTCTCTTTCCTTTTATTTTGCCAGTTGTAACCAAGTATTCCAACTTTCCTCTTCTCATGATGTGCCCGCAAAATGTTGATTGCTTCTTTCTGATGTTTTTTAAGAGCTCCCTTTTTGTGTTGGCCTCTTTGAGAACTTCCTCATTGGTCTTTTTAGCTGTCCAGGAACTTTTAACATTCTTCTGAGAAATGGTTGTGATTTGTCACGATTATTCCAGGCAATTTAAGAAGGTAGTTTGCCATTCCTTTCCTTCTTGGCAGTGACTGTTCTAGTCGGAGATCGCAGCCATTGTCTCTATACATGAGATCCTCTGCCTGCCATCGCGGTGTGGGGACCATCACCGGCACTACTTGTCGGCTGCTCCCACAACACCATCCACCACCATAGACCACATTTTTACAATTTGTGTCCAATTGTCGCGATTTAGAGAAGCTATCTGTTATACATTCATCATTTTTTGACCATTTAATGAGAAGAGTGGAATATATTGTAGCAACTGGGAAAAAATGAGGGACGAAGAGATAGAAGGAAGCAAAGAGAAAAAATACCAGACAGCTTAAGAGAATGGCTTGGCAGAAGGTCAATAACAGAAATGAAAATTAACTGTCGTGATCGAAAGTTGTGGAGAGACATGATCACCTACGCCAGCAGGCCCGGTACTTGATGATGATGATGATGATCTGTTATACAACACAAGCCATACCTGTCTATTCTCTGATGTTATCCACCCATCTTTTCTTGTGTTGTCCCTGTCTTCTTTTGACTGATACTGTGCCTTCAGATTAATTGTGGCAAGTCACGTGTACCGTGTGACGCGTCCATACCAGGTCAGTTTCCACTCTTTTACTAGTGACAATAGGCCTTTCTTTGGTCCAGTGGATCGTGCGATTCTTTCACACACTTTTCCATTGGTGATGTGTTCTCTCTATGACATGTGTACTATCTTCCTATACCATTTCATCGTCTGTTCATCACCATCATCATCATCATCATCATCAAAGGTCCGTCTCCGCAACGAAGGTTGGCTACCATCGATCGCCATTCCACTATGTTTGTTGATTTGATGGTGCAGGATGTCATAGATTGACTTGTTCATCTTTTGATGTTACTCGTCCATGTTAGTCTTGATCTGCCTCTGCCTCTTTTATCATGTATTTTCCCTTCCAATATTACTTTTAGTAGGCTGTTGTGTCTTTTAACGTGCCTCAAAAATTTCTTTTGTCTTGTCTTAATTCTATTTAGCAGTTCTCTTTTTATTTTTAGTCTGTTATGGCTCTGATAACATAACAGTTGAACGCCTACAATATGTATAGATATTTAGAAATAACGAAAATATTACCAGTGCAGATCCATCCATTATAGGTATACCCTGAGGCACAGTAACAGTTGTAGGAACCAATGGTGTTGTTGCAGATTTCCTCTTGTTGGCAATTATGAATTCCAAGCAAACACTCATCAATGTCTGATAAAAGTAAAAACACATTTCAAGATTATCTTGTTTGTTAAAGATACACGTGAGAGTATTAATGATGAGGGTTGATGAAGTATGTCAGTAGTGCCCCAATGACTCCACGGGAGAAGATTAATGAAGTCTGTCAGCAGTGCCCCAATGACCTCCAGGAGAGGTTAATGAAGTCTGTCAGTAGTGCGCCCCAATGACCCCCAGGAGAGGTTAATGATGTCTGTCAGTAGTGCCCCAATGACCCCCAAGAGAAGATTAATGAAGTCTGTCAGCAGTGCCCCAATGACCCACAGGAGAGGTTAATGAAGTCTGTCAGTAGTGCACCAATGACCCGCAGGAGAAGGTTAATGAAGTATGTCAGTAGTGCCCCAATGACCCCCAGGAGAGGTTAATGAAATCTGTCAGCAGTGCCCCAATGACCGCCAGGAGAGGTTAATGAAGTATGTCAGTAGTATACCAATGACCACCAGGAGAGGTTAATGAAGTCTGTCAGCAGTGCCCCACGACCCCCAGGAGAGGTTAATGAAGTCTGTCAGCAGTGCCCCACGACCCTCAGGAGAGGTTAATGAAGTATGTCAGCAGTGCCCCACGACCCCCAGGAGAGGTTAATGAAGTCTGTCAGCAGTCCCCCAATGATCCACAGGAGAGGTTAATGAAGTCAGTCAGCAGTGTCCCAATGACCCACAGGAGAGGTTAATGAAGTCAATCAGCAGTGCCCCAATGACCCCTAGGAGATAATAAAGAAGTCTGTCAGCAGTGCCCCAATGACCCACAGGAGAGCTTACTGAAGTCTGTCAGCAGTGCCCCAATGACCCCCAGGAGAGGTTAATGAAGTATGTCAGTAGTGCCCCAATGACCCCCAGGAGAGGTTAATGAAATCTGTCAGCAGTGCCCCAATGACCACCAGGAGAGGTTAATGAAGTATATCAGTAGTGCACCAATGACCACCAGGAGAGGTTAATGAAGTCTGTCAGCAGTGCCCCACGACCCCCAGGAGAGGTTAATGAAGTCTGTCAGCAGTGCCCCACGACCCTCAGGAGAGGTTAATGAAGTATGTCAGCAGTGCCCCACAACCCCCAGGAGAGGTTAATGAAGTCTGTCAGCAGTCCCCCAATGATCCACAGGAGAGGTTAATGAAGTCAGTCAGCAGTGTCCCAATGACCCCCAGGAGAGGTTAATGAAGTCAATCAGCAGTGCCCCAATGACCCCTAGGAGATAATAAAGAAGTCTGTCAGCAGTGCCCCAATGACCCACAGGAGAGCTTAATGAAGTCTGTCAGCAGTGCCCCAATGACCCCCAGGAGAGGTTAATGAAGTCTGTCAGTAATGTCCCAATGACCCCCAGGAGAAGTTAATTAAGTCTGTCAGTAGTGCCCCAGTGACTCCCAGGAGAGGTTTTATGAAATCTGTCAGTAGTGCCCCAGTGACTCCCAGGAGTGGGTTAATGAAATATGTCAGTAGTGCCCCAGTGACCCCCAGGAGAGGGTTAATGAAATCTGTCAGTAGTGCCCCAGTGACCCACAGAAGAGGGTTAATGAAATTTGTCAGTAGTGTCCCAATGACCCCCAGGAGAGGTTAATTAAGTGTGTCAGTAGAGCCCCAGTGACTCCCAGGAGAGGTTAATGAAGTCTGTCAGTAGTGTCCCAATGACACCCAGGAGAGTGTTAATTAAATCTGTCAGTAGTGTCTCAATGACCCCCCCGGAGAAGGTTAATGACGTCTGTCAGTAGTGCACCAAAACCCCTAAAAGAATGTTAATGATGTCTGTCAGTAGTGCACCAAAACCCCTATGAGAATGTTAATGACGCCTGTCAGTAGGGCACCAAAACCCCTATGAGAATGTTAATGACGTCTGTCAGTAGTGCCCCAATGACCCACAGGAGAGGGTTAATGAAGTCTGTCAGTAGTGCCCCAATGACTCCAAAGAGATAGTTAATGAAACCTGTCAGTAGTGCTCCAAAACCCCTATGAGAATTTTAATGACGTCTGTCAGTAGTGCGCCAAAACCACTAAAAGAATGTTAATGACGTCTGTCAATAGTGCACCAAAACCCCTAAAAGAATGTTAATGACGTCTGTCAGTAGTGCACCAAAACCCCTAAAAGAATGTTAATGACGTCTGTCAGGAGTGCACCAAAACCCCTAAAAGAATGTTAATGACGTCTGTCAGTAGTGCACCAAAACCCCTAAAAGAATGTTAATGACGTCTGTCAGTAGTGCACCAAAACACATAAAAGAATGTTAATGACGTCTGTCCGTAGTGCACCAAAACCCCTAAAAGAATGTTAATGACGTCTGTCAGTAGTGCACCAAAACCCCTTAAAGAATGTTAATGACGTCTGTCAGTAGTGCACCAAAACCCCTAAAAAAATGTTAATGACGTCTGTCAGTAGTGCACCAAAACCCCTAAAAGAATGTTAATGACGTTTGTCAGTAGTGCACCAAAACCCCTAAAAGAATGTTAATGACGTCTGTCAGTAGTGCTCCAAAACCCCTGAAAAGAATGTTAATGACGTCTGTCAGTAGAACACTAAAACCCCTAAAAGATGTTAATGACGTCTGTCAGTAGGGCACCAAAACCTCTAAAAGAATGTTAATGACGCCTGTCAGTAGGGCACCAAAACCCCTAAAAGAATGTTAATGATGTTTGTCAGTAGGGCACCAAAACCGCTAAAAGAATGTTAATGACGTCTGTCAGTAGGGCACCAAAACCCTAAAAGAATGTTAATGACGTCTGTCAGTAGGGCACCAAAACCCCTAAAAGAATGTTAATGATGTCTGTCAGTAGGGCATCAAAACCCCTAAAAGAATGTTAATGACGTCTGTCAGTAGGGCATCAAAACCCCTAAAATAATGTTAATGACGTCTGTCAGTAGGGCATCAAAACCCCTAAAAGAATGTTAATAATGTCTGTCAGTAGAGCACCAAAACCCCTAAAAGAATGTTAATGATGTCTGTCAGTAGGGCATCAAAACACCTAAAAGAATGTTAATGATGTCTGTCAGTAGAGCATCAAAACCCCTAAAATAATGTTAATGACGTCTGTCAGTAGAGCACCAAAACCCCTAAAAGAATGTTAATGACGTCTGTCAGTAGGGCAACAAAACCCCTAAAAGAATGTTAATGACGTCTGTCAGTAGGGCATCAAAACCCCTAAAAGAATGTTAATGATGTCTGTCAGTAGAGCACCAAAACTCCTAAAAGAATGTTAATGATGTCTGTCAGTAGGGCATCAAAACCCCTAAAAGAATGTTAATGACGTCTGTCAGTAGGGCATCAAAACCCCTAAAAGAATGTAAATGATGTTTGTCAGTAGAGCACCAAAACCCCTAAAAGAATGTTAATGATGTCTGTCAGTAGGGCATCAAAACCCCTAAAAGAATGTTAATGACGTCTGTCAGTAGGGCATCAAAACCCCTAAAAGAATGTTAATGATGTCTGTCAGTAGGGCATCAAAACCCCTAAAAGAATGTTAATGACGTCTGTCAGTAGGGCACCAAAACCCCTAAAAGAATGTTAATGACGTCTGCCAGTAGTGCACCAAAACCCCTAAAAGAATGTTAATGACGTCTGTCAGTAGTGCACCAAAACCCCTAAAAGAATGTTAATGACGTCTGTCAGTAGTGCACCAAAACCCCTAAAAGAATGTTAATGACGTCTGTCAGTAGTGCACCAAAACCCCTAAAAGAATGTTAATGACGTCTGTCAGTAGTGCGACAAAACCCCTAAAAGAATGTTAATGACGTCTGTCAGTAGAGCACCAAAACCCCTAAAAGAATGTTAATGACGTCTGTCAGTAGGGCACCAAAACCTCTAAAAGAATGTTAATGACGTCTGTCAGTAGTGCACCAAAACTCCTAAAAGAATGTTAATGACGTCTGTCAGTAGAGCACCAAAACCTCTAAAAGAATGTTAATGACGTCTGTCAGTAGGGCACCAAACCACTAAAAGAATGTTAATGACGTCTGCCAGTAGTGCACCAAAACCCCTAAAAGAATGTTAATGACGTCTGTCAGTAGTGCACCAAAAACCCTAAAAGAATGTTAATGACGTCTGTCAGTAGTGCACCAAAACCCCTGAAAAGAATGTTAATGACGTCTGTCAGTAGAGCACCAAAACCCCTAAAAGAATGTTAATGACGTCTGTCAGTAGGGCACCAAAACCCCTAAAAGAATGTTAATGACGTCTGTCAGTAGTGCACCAAAACCCCTAAAAGAATGTTAATGACGTCTGTCAGTAGTGCACCAAAACCCTAAAAGAATGTTAATGACGTCTGTCAGTAGTGCACCAAAACCCCTAAAAGAATGTTAATGACGTCTGTCAGTAGTGCGCCAAAACACCTAAAAGAATGTTAATGACGTCTGTCAGTAGAGCACCAAAACCCCTAAAAGAATGTTAATGACGTCTGTCAGTAGGGCACCAAAACCCCTAAAAGAATGTTAATGATGTCTGTCAGTAGGGCATCAAACCCCTAAAAG
The DNA here is from genome assembly GCA_032433765.1 of Megaustenia siamemsis. Classification (NCBI taxonomy): domain Eukaryota; kingdom Metazoa; phylum Mollusca; class Gastropoda; order Stylommatophora; family Ariophantidae; genus Megaustenia; species Megaustenia siamemsis. The sequence goes on from JAVIAB010000046.1 coordinate 20,979,966, forward strand.
AATTTTAATGACGTCTGTCAGTAGGGCATCAAAACCCCTAAAATAATGTTAATGACGTCTGTCAGTAGGGCATCAAAACCCCTAAAAGAATGTTAATGATGTCTGTCAGTAGAGCACCAAAACCCCTAAAAGAATGTTAATGATGTCTGTCAGTAGGGCATCAAAACACCTAAAAGAATGTTAATGATGTCTGTCAGTAGAGCATCAAAACCCCTAAAATAATGTTAATGACGTCTGTCAGTAGAACACCAAAACCCCTAGAAGAATGTTAATGACGTCTGTCAGTAGGGCAACAAAACCCCTAAAAGAATGTTAATGACGTCTGTCAGTAGGGCATCAAAACCCCTAAAAGAATGTTAATGATGTCTGTCAGTAGAGCACCAAAACCCCTAAAAGAATGTTAATGATGTCTGTCAGTAGGGCATCAAAACCCCTAAAAGAATGTTAATGACGTCTGTCAGTAGGGCATCAAAACCCCTAAAAGAATGTTAATGATGTTTGTCAGTAGAGCACCAAAACCCCTAAAAGAATGTTAATGATGTCTGTCAGTAGGGCATCAAAACCCCTAAAAGAATGTTAATGACGTCTGTCAGTAGGGCATCAAAACCCCTAAAAGAATGTTAATGATGTCTGTCAGTAGGGCATCAAAACCCCTAAAAGAATGTTAATGACGTCTGTCAGTAGGGCATCAAAACCCTAAAAGAATGTTAATGATGTCTGTCAGTAGAGCATCAAAACCCCTAAAAGAATGTTAATGACGTCTGTCAGTAGAGCACCAAAACTACTAAAAGAATGTTAATGACGTCTGTCAGTAGTGCAACAAAACCCCTAAAAGAATGTTAATGACGTCTGTCAGTAGTGCTCCAAAACCCCTAAAAGAATGTTAATGACGTCTGTCAGTAGGGCACCAAAACCCCTAAAAGAATGTTAATGACGTCTGTCAGTAGTGCTCCAAAACCCCTAAAAGAATGTTAATGACGTCTGTCAGTAGAGCACCAAAACCCCTAAAAGAATGTTAATGACGTCTGTCAGTAGGGCAACAATACCCCTAAAAGAATGTTAATGACGTCTGTCAGTAGGGCATCAAAACCCCTAAAAGAATGTTAATGACGTCTGTCAGTAGGGCATCAAATCCCCTAAAAGAATGTTAATGATGTCTGTCAGTAGAGCACCAAAACCCCTAAAAGAATGTTAATGATGTCTGTCAGTAGGGCATCAAAACCCCTAAAAGAATGTTAATGACGTCTGTCAGTAGGGCATCAAAACCCCTAAAAGAATGTTAATGATGTCTGTCAGTAGGGCATCAAAACCCCTAAAAGAATGTTAATGATGTCTGTCAGTAGAGCACCAAAACCCCTAAAAGAATGTTAATGATGTCTGTCAGTAGGGCATCAAAACCCCTAAAATAATGTTAATGACGTCTGTCAGTAGAGCACCAAAACCCCTAAAAGAATGTTAATGACGTCTGTCAGTAGGGCAACAAAACCCCTAAAAGAATGTTAATGATGTCTGTCAGTAGAGCACCAAAACCCCTAAAAGAATGTTAATGATGTCTGTCAGTAGGGCATCAAAACCCCTAAAATAATGTTAATGACGACTGTCAGTAGGGCATCAAAACCCCTAAAAAAATGTTAATGATGTCTGTCAGTAGGGCGTCAAAACCCCTAAAATAATGTTAATGACGTCTGTCAGTAGGGCACCAAAACCCCTAAAAGAATGTTAATGACGTCTGTCAGTAGGGCATCAAAACCCCTAAAATAATGTTAATGATGTTTGTCAGTAGAGCACCAAAACCCCTAAAAGAATGTTAATGATGTCTGTCAGTAGGGCATCAAAACCCCTAAAAGAATGTTAATGACGTCTGTCAGTAGGGCATCAAAACCCCTAAAAGAATGTTAATGATGTCTGTCAGTAGAGCACCAAAACCCTAAAAGAATGTTAATGATGTCTGTCAGTAGGGCATCAAAACCCCTAAAATAATGTTAATGACGTCTGTCAGTAGAGCACCAAAACCCCTAAAAGAATGTTAATGACGTCTGTCAGTAGGGCAACAAAACCCCTAAAAGAATGTTAATGATGTCTGTCAGTAGAGCACCAAAACCCCTAAAAGAATGTTAATGATGTCTGTCAGTAGGGCATCAAAACCCCTAAAATAATGTTAATGACGTCTGTCAGTAGGGCATCAAAACCCCTAAAAAAATGTTAATGATGTCTGTCAGTAGGGCATCAAAACCCCTAAAATAATGTTAATGACGTCTGTCAGTAGGGCACCAAAACCCCTAAAAGAATGTTAATGACGTCTGTCAGTAGGGCATCAAAACCCCTAAAATAATGTTAATGATGTTTGTCAGTAGAGCACCAAACCCCTAAAAGAATGTTAATGATGTCTGTCAGTAGGGCATCAAAACCCCTAAAAGAATGTTAATGACGTCTGTCAGTAGGGCATCAAAACCCCTAAAAGAATGTTAATGATGTCTGTCAGTAGGGCATCAAAACCCCTAAAAGATTGTTAATGACGTCTGTCAGTAGGGCATCAAAACCCCTAAAAGAATGTTAATGATGTCTGTCAGTAGAGCATCAAAACCCCTAAAAGAATGTTAATGACGTCTGTCAGTAGAGCACCAAAACCCCTAAAAGAATGTTAATGACGTCTGTCAGTAGGGCAACAAACCCCTAAAAGAATGTTAATGACGTCTGTCAGTAGGGCACCAAAACCCCTAAAAGAATGTTAATGACGTCTGTCAGTAGTGCTCCAAAACCCCTAAAAGAATGTTAATGACGTCTGTCAGTAGGGCACCAAAACCCCTAAAAGAATGTTAATGACGTCTGTCAGTAGTGCTCCAAAACCCCTAAAAGAATGTTAATGACGTCTGTCAGTAGAGCACCAAAACCCCTAAAAGAATGTTAATGACGTCTGTCAGTAGGGCAACAAAACCCCTAAAAGAATGTTAATGACGTCTGTCAGTAGGGCATCAAAACCCCTAAAAGAATGTTAATGACGTCTGTCTGTAGGGCATCAAAACCCCTAAAAGAATGTTAATGACGTCTGTCAGTAGAGCACCAAAACCCCTAAAAGAATGTTAATGATGTCTGTCAGTAGGGCATCAAAACCCCTAAAAGAATGTTAATGACGTCTGTCAGTAGGGCATCAAAACCCCTAAAAGAATGTTAATGATGTCTGTCAGTAGGGCATCAAAACCCCTAAAAGAATGTTAATGATGTCTGTCAGTAGAGCACCAAAACCCCTAAAAGAATGTTAATGATGTCTGTCAGTAGAGCATCAAAACCCCTAAAATAATGTTAATGACGTCTGTCAGTAGAGCACCAAAACCCCTAAAAGAATGTTAATGACGTCTGTCATTAGGGCAACAAAACCCCTAAAAGAATGTTAATGACGTCTGTCAGTAGGGCACCAAAACCCCTAAAAGAATGTTAATGACGTCTGTCAGTAGTGCTCCAAAACCCCTAAAAGAATGTTAATGACGTCTGTCAGTAGGGCACCAAAACCCCTAAAAGAATGTTAATGAAGTCTGTCAGTTGTGTTCCAATGACCCCTAGTAGAATGTTAATGAAGACTGACATCTGTGCGCCAATGACCCCTCGTAGAACCCTTGGAGGAATTGGCCACGAGTTTAATATCAGCATTCCGATTAAAGTGAGTGGCTGAACAGCTACTTCCTACCTCTCCGAAGCAAGAAAAGACCACTCTCAGATCGGTATCTACAGATTCATCACGAAGCGGACGACTGCCGGCAAGCCATTGGAGAAAATATTGCCTGTGTACTCACTTACCACCGTGAAAAGACATGCGCATCTAGAGGGTGCGAGCTTATCTAATGTTAAGAGCAGATTTAGAGCATCAATTGAACCAAGAGCTCAGCACAGGGAAAGGTGGCAGGCTAAAACTAGGCCCATCAATGGTGGGCCGAGCAGAAGATGTCATCAAACAGGTCTGTAGGCTCACCAATATCAACACTGGTTAAGAGTGGATGCCGGTGCCTACGTCATTCAGGGGGCACAATTTCGTGTATTGTCACACACGACAGGAAGTAGAGGGAGTAAAATCCGGTCATGGTCGGTCAAGTCAGTTTCTTCGTTCAGGAGGTCAACGCTTTTATCTTGCACAACATCGATGATAAAGGTGCAGATATCTATACAGTTGGATCTGTAACACGACACCAAAAGAGAACATGGGCTTTTACAGCAGGCTCTGTAGGCAGAGCAGTCAAAGATGACAGCAATGTTTACATTAAGACCACGAGTAGCATGACGATGGATGTGATGACAGTGACCTGGGCATTCATCTGGTCAGAATCACATGACTACACCCACGCCTGTATAAGTGATTCGATGGGCGTGATAAGAAAAGTGGAGGCGGGCTCTGTACGCAGGCAGTGGATCGAGTCATTACAGGTGAAAGCGATGCGTAGATTCACCTTTGTTTACATCCTTAGACACGTGAGAGTACGGGGAAATGAAAGAGCGCACAAACAGCCTTGCTGCCGTCAAAGGTGGTCAACCAATGAATCAGGCGGACGTGATTAATGCCCTCCGAGATGCCGGAAGGGCACAAGGCTTCGACAACCACGAGTCCATGTCACTCTTTCGGATGAAAGAGATGGGAGTTAATATGGGCACAGCCAGAAACGAGAGACTTAGTGTGTGCATAAAGAAACGAGAGACTTAGTGTGTGCATAAGGAAACGAGAGACTTAGTGTGTGCATAAAGAAACGAGAGACTTTGTGTGTGCATAAGGAAACGAGAGACTTAGTGTGTGCATAAAGAAACGAGAGACTTTGTGTGTGCATAAGGAAACGAGAGACTTAGTGTGTGCATAAGGAAACTAGAGACTTAGTGTGTGCATAAAGAAACGAGAGACTTAGTGTGTGCATAAGGAAACGAGAGACTTAGTGTGTGCATAAAGAAACGAGAGACTTAGTGTGTGCATAAAGAAACGAGAGACTTAGTGTGTGCATAAAGAAACGAGAGACTTAGTGTGTGCATAAAGAAACGAGAGACTTAGTGTGTGCATAAAGAAACTAGCAACCAACGCAGAGCGGAAGTCGTCAGTCGCTGAACGTCGCGGGACGAGCACCTATGGACATGTTTGGAGCGCAATGATGATGGCGCACAAATAACGCAATTATCAAGTCGTATGTCCTTTGCAGAACGTTGCATGCACCACAGTCCGCCTGAAAGAGTCTCTATCTCTAGCCAGATCTCCCACCGAATGTTGCATGCACCACAGTCGGTCTGAAAGAGCCTCTGTCTCTAGCTAGATCTCCCACTTCTTCTGTTGTCATTTCAAGGTCTTTGTGTCTTGAAACCATATTATTCTTGGTCTGTCCCTGATGCGTGACACACCTTCCATTATTGCTCTTTCAAGCCCGTTGTGTCTTTTGGCGTGGCTATAGTGTTTCACATCTCTCTGTAAAATGGTGTTTATAAGCCAGTTCTTTTCAAAGTTTAAGTCTTTTAATATGTCTTCATTGCTCTTTTTGAAGCATTTTGTTTCGAATGAATTGACTTTCATCCTTGCTGCTTGTGAAATTGTCCATGGTTCAGACCCGTATATTGCTATCGAGAATACACATATATCTTTTTGTACTTCCAACCAGTTTGATTCAAAGAATCGCAGATTGTTTCTCCCTTCGACGCCAACGGCAGCAGAGGAAGGATAGAAGAAGAAAAAGAAGAATCAGTTTGATCGTTTGCCTGCTTTTAGGATATTTGCTTACTGTTCTTGATATAGTGATTCGATAAGTTGTATTAGGTGTGTTGGTCAGCCAATTTATTTCACGATTTTCCAGTTTCTGAAGTTGCATGCAGTCAAAGACCTTGCTGTAATCTATGAAGCATGTACGCACTTCTATGTTGTATTCCCTACACTTCTCAAAGATATATTTTATGTTAAAGATGTGAACCTAATAACTCAATAACTGTCACCTTTAATTGTGACTAGCTACTGCAGTTCAAATGGGACATCCTGTATAAGGCAGTGACCATGTCAGACTCAGACAAAGTCTCAAGTAGAAAGTGAATAATGCTGTCACTTACCTTGGCACATCTTTGACGTATTTTGAAAAAATCCATCCTTACACACACATTTATAACTGCCAGGTGTGTTCTCACACTTGTGTGTGGCGATGTCACAGCCAGTTGGAAACGCTTTGTTAGAACACTCATCAATATCTGAAAACACATACAATCACTATTGTCACAGTTTTGTAAATGTTCATCTTCACAAAACAAAGTCTGTTGTAATAGTTTCTTCCTATTTAGAAATGTCAGGAGGCTTTGTGGTCTAGAGGTAAGACGTCGGCCTCAAGACAAGAAGATCCTAGGTTCGATTCCCGTCACATGCGGGGCACACACACACATAAATATATATATATTATATACATCAGAGACGCGTTCAAATGAAACCGGTCCCAATGGCTTTACCATAAGCAAATGTAAGGTGCATAGCATGTGTGGCAGAATTAAATAAAGCAGTTGTTATGAAGCAAGTACTCGCAAGGGGTCTTTAGAAAAAAGATAGATACGTATCTCATTGTTTGGTTAGACGGCGTATGTCGTAGGAGAATAATTACTGTGGTTGCACATTGAACCATTTTGTCACAGAGGTCATGACGTCAGCTTAGAAGTGGACTGTTGTCTCTTTAGAGATTTGTTTAAGGGTCCGAAAAAAATGAGGGTCACATGGTGACAGAGTTGTAGCCTGGGAGTTGTAGAACTTCCACAATTGCCTTGCTAACGCTTCCTGCACATCATCATCATGTGCCATACCGGTTGGCGTAGGCGATCATGTCCTTCGACAATCTTCTATCCACAGTGCATCGTATCAGTTCTGTTGTTGACTGTTTTCCATGCCATGACACCAAGCTATCCAGTATTTTCTCTCTTTGTCGTCTGCCATATCTCTTTCCTTTTACTTTGCCAGTTGTAACCAAGTATTCAAAATGTCCTCTTCTCGTGATGTGCACGAAAAATGTTGATTGTTTCTTTCTGATGTTTTTTTTTAAGAGCTGCCTTTTTTCCTGCACAATGTTCGCGAAATGTGGGCGAGTATTATTGTGCACACGAATCGCACCACGCATAAGCATGCCGGTCCTCTTATTCTTGATGGTTGTATGCAGGTTGTCTTGTGTGTCTTTGTAGCAGATGACACTGATGTTGATACCAAGCTCTTGAAAGTCTGCCAATAGAAGCTCTTAATGGTTGCAACAACAACAAATGCCGGCTAATTTAATATCACATCGGCCATTTTTCCAACGGCCTGCAGCAAAACCAATGAATATTACGCGGAGAATGAACACATACACAACTACACGCTGGTGTGTGCTCATTACGTCACATGTGATTTCATCATGCTTCCTAATTATGTCCAATTGGCGCTTCTCGGACGGATTTCATTTTAATACGCCTCGTATACACGCGCGCGCGCACACACACACACATTAACTGTGTCAGTAACTAATGAATACCTAGCCACACTGAACATGGAAACATGTGATTTGTGTGTCCATGGCATAGGTACATAAGAAGAGGAGATATTTTTTTTCAAAATTCAAACCCGATAGGCTGAAAATGGGTACAATCTATAGTTGTATGTTAGCAACGCTACGACTCCAGGTTTAAACCATATAGACCTGTGTTTTAACAAATGAAAAAATCAACGCTTTAAGCACTTGAGAATACAAAACTGCAAAACCTGAGATTTAAAAACAAGTATATACCCAAAGAAATGTCGTACTGTTGGATCACAGTCAACTCTCAGGCAAGATGATGTTGGATCACAGTCAACTCTCAGGTAAGATGATGTTGGATCACAGTCAACTCTCAGGCAAGATGATGTTGGATCACAGTCAACTCTCAGGCAAGATGATGTTGGATCACAGTCAACTCTCAGGCAAGATGATGTTGGATCACAGTCAACTCTCAGGCAAGATGATGTTGGATCACAGTCAACTCTCAGGTAAGATGATGTTGGATCACAGTCAACTCTCAGGTAAGATGATGTTGGATCACAGTCAACTCTCAAGTAAGATGATGTTGGATCACAGTCAACTCTCAGGTAAGATGATGTTGGATCACAGTCAACTCTCAGGTAAGATGATGTTGGATCACAGTCAACTCTCAGGTAAGATGATGTTGGATCACAGTCAACTCTCAAGTAAGATGATGTTGGATCACAGTCAACTCTCAGGTAAGATGATGTTGGATCACAGTCAACTCTCAGGTAAGATGATGTTGGATCACAGTCAACTCTCAAGTAAGATGATGTTGGATCACAGTCAACTCTCAGGTAAGATGATGTTGGATCACAGTCAACTCTCAGGTAAGATGATGTTGGATCACAGTCAACTCTCAGGTAAGATGATGTTGGATCACAGTCAACTCTCAGGTAAGATGATGTTGGATCACAGTCAACTCTCAGGTAAGATGATGTTGGATCACAGTCAACTCTCAGGTAAGATGATGTTGGATCACAGTCAACTCTCAGGCAAGATGATGTTGGATCACAGTCAACTCTCAGGCAAGATGATGTTGGATCACAGTCAACTCTCAGGTAAGATGATGTTGGATCACAGTCAACTCTCAGGTAAGATGATGTTGGATCACAGTCAACTCTCAGGTAAGATGATGTTGGATCACAGTCAACTCTCAGGCAAGATGATGTTGGATCACAGTCAACTCTCAGGCAAGATGATGTTGGATCGCAGTCAACTCTCAGGCAAGATGATGTTGGATCACAGTCAACTCTCAGGTAAGATGATGTTGGATCACAGTCAACTCTCAGGTAAGATGGTGATGGTATTCAGGAAAGAGTCAGTAATAAGAACGGACCAGAAGTAGTGAAACCTGCACAACGGTTACCAACTACTCGATAAGAAGGAGAAGGTTAACTCTGCTCAGTATCTCTAGTTAATACTACATGACCCAAGTAGAACTGGGAGCCGCAATAGTTCAGTGGTTTAGTGAACTGGACTACAAAGGACAAGAGGTAGGGTTCGATCCCAACCGACGGCTTCCGGGTTCACCAAGCATTTAATGAGAACCTGATTTTTTTTCTAGGTTTCCTATTAGCACGATCGTAATACCGACAATATTACCCCAAAAATCATGTGCTGAAGGTCTGTAACATTTATGGTCACTAACACCATATTCCCTATACGCCACTTGGCGTGACGGGGGCACTTTACTTTACTAACAAGTAGTGCTGGGCTGTAAGATCAGAGTTTAGGATGAGAGCGCTATAAGACATGTCTAAGGCAATAAGCACAACTCCCAAAGACAACAATGTATTGACGGGTAGAGTCACCATGTGCTCACTTTAATTATATTCTATCAGTACACAGTTGTTGGTTTTAGTCTCAAACTGGTATTTTATTTACTTATTTTTTTTGGGTGGGGGGTGGGGGGACGACTGGTTAGTCTCGAGGCAAGACGCCGGCCTCAAGACAGAGCGGTAATAGGTTCAAATTTCGGCTACACCGCTTCTGATTTTTATTTATGGTTTCTCTCTGCGGCAACCACCCCTGGTCTCAACAGCGAGGCCCGGTTTAAAACGTCAATTATTCATCGACGGTAAAAATATGAGTTCACCCGAAGTCGGAGTTATCTACCTGTGCGGCGAGGGACCCCTGTGCACACGGCTGCCAGGAAAAAAGTGGATTAACGCGCAAAATTCATGTTCTAGTCTCTAGGGAATTCGTCAGAGGTAAAAGCTAAAAACGGAAAAAATAAAAAGTGGTATTTTAGTTGCTAGTGACATCAATCGTAATTAGAGAAGTCGTTAGTAGTTAGTGATATCAGTCGTAGTTAGTGTAGTCGTTAGTAGTTAGTGATATTAGACGTAGTTAGTCTAATCGTTAGTAGTTAGTGACATCAGTCGTAGTTAGTGTAGTCGTTAGTAGTTAGTGACATCAGACGTAGTTAGTGTAGTCGATAGTAGTTAGTGACATCAGTCGTAGTTAGTGTAGTCGTTAGTAGTTAGTGACATCAGTCGTAGTTAGTGTAGTCGTTAGTAGTTAGTGACATCAGTCGTAGTTAGTGTAGTCGTTAGTAGTTAGTGATATCAGTCGTAGTTAGTGTAGTCGTTAGTAGTTAGTGACATCAGTCGTAGTTAGTGTAGTCGTTAGTAGTTAGTGTAGTCGTTAGTAGTTAGTGTAGTCGTTAGTTGTTAGTGTAGTCGTTAGTTGTTAGTGACATCAGTCGTAGTTAGTGTAGTCGTTAGTAGTTAGTGACATCAGTCGTAGTAGTGTAGTCGTTAGTAGTTAGTGTAGTCGTTAGTAGTTAGTGTAGTCGTTAGTTGTTAGTGACATCAGTCGTAGTTAGTGTAGTCGTTAGTAGTTAGTGTAGTCGTTAGTAGTTAGTGACATCAGTCGTAGTAGTGTAGTTGTTAGTGACATCAGTCGTAGTAGTGTAGTCGTTAGTAGTTAGTGTAGTCGTTAGTAGTTAGTGTAGTCGTTAGTTGTTAGTGACATCAGTCGTAGTTAGTGTAGTCGTTAGTAGTTAGTGACATCAGTCGTAGTTAGTGTAGTCGTTAGTAGTTAGTGATATCAGTCGTAGTTAGTGTAGTCGTTAGTAGTTAGTGATATCATACGTAGTTAGTGTAGTCATTAGTAGTTAGTGATATCAGACGTAGTTAGTGTAGTCGTTAGTAGTTAGTGATATCAGTCGTAGTTAGTGTAGTCGTTAGTAGTTAGTGATATCAGTCGTAGTTAGTGTAGTCGTTAGTAGTTAGTGATATCAGACGTAGTTAGTGTAGTCGTTAGTAGTTAGTGATATCAGTCGTAGTTAGTGTAGTCGTTAGTAGTTAGTGATATCAGACGTAGTTAGTGTAGTCGATAGTAGTTAGTGACATCAGTCGTAGTTAGTGTAGTCGTTAGTAGTTAGTGTAGTCGTTAGTAGTTAGTGACATCAGTCGCAGTTAGTGTAGTCGTTAGTAGTTAGTGACATCAGTCGTAGTTAGTGTAGTCGTTAGTAGTTAGTGACATCAGACGTAGTTAGTGTAGTCGTTAGTAGTTAGTGACATCAGACGTAGTTAGTGTAGTCGTTAGTAATTAGTGACATCAGTCGTAGTTAGTGTAGTCGTTAGTAGTTAGTGTAGTCGTTAGTAGTTAGTGACATCAGTCGTAGTTAGTGTAGTCGTTAGTAGTTAGTGACATCAGACGTAGTTAGTGTAGTCGTTAGTAGTTAGCGTAGTCGTTAGTAGTTAGTGACATCAGTCGTAGTTAGTGTAGTCGTTAGTAGTTAGTGTAGTCGTTAGTAATTAGTGACATTAGTCGTAGTTAGTGTAGTCGTTAGTAGTTAGTGTAGTCGTTAGTAGTTAGTGACATCAGACGTAGTTAGTGTAGTCGTTAGTAGTTAGTGTAGTCGTTAGTAATTAGTGACATCAGTCGTAGTTAGTGTAGTCGTTAGTAGTTAGTGTAGTCGTTAGTAGTTAGTGACATCAGTCGTAGTTAGTGTAGTCGTTAGTAGTTAGTGACATCAGACGTAGTTAGTGTAGTCGTTAGTAGTTAGTGACATCAGTCGTAGTTAGTGTAGTCGTTAGTAGTTAGTGATATCAGTCGTAGTTAGTGTAGTCGTTAGTAGTTAGTGACATCAGACGTAGTTAGTGTAGTCGTTAGTTGTTAGTGATATCAGTCGTAGTTAGTGTAGTCGTTAGTAGTTAGTGTAGTCGTTAGTTGCTAGTGACATCAGTCGTAGTTAGTGTAGTCCTTAGTAGTTAGTGTAGTCGTTAGTTGCTAGTGACATCAGTCGTAGTTAGTGTAGTAGTTAGTGTAGTCGTTAGTTGTTAGTGACATCAGTCGTAGTTAGTGTAGTCGTTAGTTGTTAGTGACATCAGTCGTAGTTAGTGTTGTCGTTAGTTGTTAGTGACATCAGTCGTAGTTAGTGTAGTCGTTAGTTGTTAGTGATATCAGTCGTAGTTAGTGTAGTCGTTAGTAGTTAGTGACATCAGTCGTAGTTAGTGTAGTCGTTAGTAGTTAGTGTAGTCGTTAGTAGTTAGTGTAGTCGTTAGTTGTTAGTGACATCAGTCGTAGTTAGTGTAGTTGTTAGTAGTTAGTGTAGTCGTTAGTAGTTAGTGTAGTCGTTAGGTGTTAGTGATATCAGACGTAGTTAGTGTAGTCGTTAGTAGTTAGTGATATCAGTCGTAGTTAGTGTAGTCGTTGGTGGTTAGTGACATCAGTCGTAGTTAGTGCAGTCGTTAGTAGTTAGTGACATCAGACGTAGTTAGTGTAGTCGTTAGTAATTAGTGACATCAGTCGTAGTTAGTGTAGTCGTTAGTAGTTAGTGTAGTCGTTAGTAGTTAGTGACATCAGTCGTAGTTAGTGTAGTCGTTAGTAGTTAGTGACATCAGACGTAGTTAGTGTAGTCGTTAGTAGTTAGTGTGGTCGTTAGTAGTTAGTGACATCAGTCGTAGTTAGTGTAGTCGTTAGTAGTTAGTGTAGTCGTTAGTAATTAGTGACATCAGTCGTAGTTAGTGTAGTCGTTAGTAGTTAGTGTAGTCGTTAGTAGTTAGTGACATCAGACGTAGTTAGTGTAGTCGTTAGTAGTTAGTGTAGTCGTTAGTAATTAGTGACATCAGTCGTAGTTAGTGTAGTCTTTAGTAGTTAGTGTAGTCGTTAGTAGTTAGTGACATCAGTCGTAGTTAGTGTAGTCGTTAGTAGTTAGTGACATCAGACGTAGTTAGTGTAGTCGTTAGTAGTTAGTGACATCAGTCGTAGTTAGTGTAGTCGTTAGTAGTTAGTGACATCAGTCGTAGTTAGTGTTGTCGTTAGTAGTTAGTGACATCAGACGTAGTTAGTGTAGTCGTTAGTTGTTAGTGATATCAGTCGTAGTTAGTGTAGTCGTTAGTAGTTAGTGTAGTCGTTAGTTGCTAGTGACATCAGTCGTAGTTAGTGTAGTCGTTAGTAGTTAGTGTAGTCGTTAGTTGCTAGTGACATCAGTCGTAGTTAGTGTAGTCGTTAGTAGTTAGTGTAGTCGTTAGTTGTTAGTGACATCAGTCGTAGTTAGTGTAGTCGTTAGTTGTTAGTGACATCAGTCGTAGTTAGTGATGTCGTTAGTTGTTAGTGACATCAGTCGTAGTTAGTGTAGTCGTTAGTTGTTAGTGACATCAGTCATGGTTAGTGTTTTCGTTAGTTGTTAGTGACATCAGTCGTAGTTAGTGTAGTCGTTAGTTGTTAGTGACATCAGTCGTGTTAGTGTTGTCGTTAGTTGTTAGTGACATCAGTCGTAGTTAGTGTAGTCGTTAGTTGTTAGTGACATCAGTCGTAGTTAGTGTAGTCGTTAGTTGTTAGGGACATCAGTCGTAGTTAGTGTTGTCGTTAGTTTATAGTGACATCAGTCGTAGTTAGTGTAGTCGTTAGTTGTTAGTGACATCAGTCGTAGTTAGTGTTGTCGTTAGTTGTTAGTGACATCAGTCGTAGTTAGTGTAGTCGTTAGTTATTAGTGACATCAGTGGTAGTTAGTGTTGTCGTTAGTTGTTAGTGACATCAGTCGTAGTTAGTGTAGTCGTTAGTTGTTAGTGATATTAGACGTAGTTAGTGCAGTCGTTAGTTGTTAGTGACATCAGTCGTAGTTAGTGTAGTCGTTAGTTGTTAGTGATATTAGACGTAGTTAGTGTAGTCGTTAGTAGTTAGTGATATTAGACGTAGTTAGTGTAGTCGTTAGTTGTTAGTGATATTAGACGTAGTTAGTGTAGTCGTTAGTTGTTAGTGACATCAGTCGTAGTTAGTGTTGTCGTTAGTTGTTAGTGATATTAGACGTAGTTAGTGTAGTCGTTAGTTGTTAGTGATATTAGACGTAGTTAGTGTAGTCGTTAGTTGTTAGTGATATTAGACGTAGTTAGTGTAGTCGTTAGTTGTTAGTGACATCAGTCGTAGTTAGTGTAGTCGTTAGTTATTAGTGACATCAGTCGTAGTTAGTGTTGTCGTTAGTAGTTAGTGACATCAGTCGTAGTTAGTGTAGTCGTTAGTTGTTAGTGATATTAGACGTAGTTAGTGTAGTCGTTAGTAGTTAGTGACATCAGTCGTAGTTAGTGTTGTCGTTAGTAGTTAGTGACATCAGTCGTAGTTAGTGTAGTCGTTAGTTGTTATTGATATTAGACGTAGTTAGTGTAGTCGTTAGTAGTTAGTGATATTAGACGTAGTTAGTGTAGTCGTTAGTAGTTAGTGATATTAGACGTAGTTAGTGTAGTCGTTAGTAGTTAGTGTAGTCGTTAGTAGTTAGTGATATTAGACGTAGTTAGTGTAGTCGTTAGTAGTTAGTGACATCAGTCGTAGTTAGTGTAGTCGTTAGTAATTAGTGACATCAGTCGAAGTTAGTGTAGTCGATAGTAGTTAGTGACATCAGTCGTAGTTAGTGTAGTCGTTAGTTGTTAGTGACATCAGTCGTAGTTAGTGTTGTCGTTAGTTGTTAGTGACATCAGTCGTAGTTAGTGTTGTCGTTAGTTGTTAGTGACATCAGTCGTAGTTAGTGTAGTCGTTAGTAGTTAGTGACATCAGTCGTAGTTAGTGTAGTCGTAAGTAGTTAGTGACATCAGTCGTAGTTAGTGTAGTCGTTAGTATTTAGTGTAGTCGTTAGTAGTTAGTGACATCAGTCGTAGTTAGTGTTGTCGTTAGTAGTTAGTGTAGTCGTTAGTAGTTAGTGTAGTCGTTAGTAGTTAGTGACATCAGTCGTAGTTAGTGTAGTCGTTAGTAGTTAGTGTAGTCGTTAGTAGTTAGTGACATCAGTCGTAGTTAGTGTAGTCGTTAGTAGTTAGTGACACAGGCGTCGTTAATGTTGTCGTTAGTAGTTAGTGACATCAGTCGTAGTTAGTGTAATCGTTAGTAGTTAGTGTTGTCGTTAGTAGTTAGTGACATCAGTCGTAGTTAGTGTAGTCGTTAGTAGTTAGTGTAGTCGTTAGTAGTTAGTGACATCAGTCGTAGTTAGTGTTGTCGTTAGTTGTTAGTGACATCAGTCGTAGTTAGTGTAGTCGTTAGTAGTTAGTGACATCAGTCGTAGTTAGTGTAGTCGTAAGTTGTTAGTGACATCAGTCGTAGTTAGTGTAGTCGTTAGTTGTTAGTGTAGTCGTTAGTAGTTAGTGACATCAGTCGTAGTTAGTGTTGTCGTTAGTAGTTAGTGTAGTCGTTAGTAGTTAGTGTAGTCGTTAGTAGTTAGTGACATCAGTCGTAGTTAGTGTAGTCGTTAGTAGTTAGTGTAGTCGTTAGTAGTTAGTGACATCAGTCGTAGTTAGTGTAGTCGTTAGTAGTTAGTGACATCAGTTGTAGTTAGTGTTGTCGTTAGTAGTTAGTGACATCAGTCGTAGTTAGTGTAATCGTTAGTAGTTAGTGTTGTCGTTAGTAGTTAGCGACATCAGTCGTAGTTAGTGTAGTCGTTAGTAGTTAGTGTAGTCGTTAGTAGTTAGTGACATCAGTCGTAGTTAGTGTAGTCGTTGAGTAGTTAGTGACATCAGTCGTAGTTAGTGTAGTCGTCAGTAGTTAGTGACATCAGTCGTAGTTAGTGTTGTCGTTAGTAGTTAGTGACATCAGTCGTAGTTAGTGTAGTCGTTAGTAGTTAGTGTAGTCGTTAGTAGTTAGTGACATCAGTCGTAGTTAGTGTAGTCGTTAGTAGTTAGTGTAGTCGTTAGTAGTTAGTTACATCAGTCGTAGTTAGTGTAGTCGTTAGTTGTTAGAGACATCATGCTCAAATTGGAACATTTTTAGCAGTAGCAAGTATATTTGCCTAAATTATATTAAAGTAAGCTAATAACGCTCATAAAAAATATTTTTCTTTTCAAATTGGTCAATCCGGTGGGAGTTGCAATATTCAGTTTTTAAACATAAAAGTTTTAACATTTTAATTCAGATAAGTTTCTTCAAATGACTTTCAATGTATAATAGAAGAAGTATGCGTATTTTATCTTCATGGAAATACGTAAATAGGCAAATTAACTAAAGTTTCCTTGACAAAAAGCTGTGAGTAATGCAAGGGAAACAAGAGTTGACGTGTTCAAGTTGATATTTATGTGGCCCTGTGGCCCCACATCAGGAAACTCTCAGAAGGAATGCCCATTCATTGGGGATGTTTCCGGTGTCCAATACTCAGAACTGATTCTTAAAATTGGAAACGGAAAGTATCACAATGAAAGTAGGTCACCTCAAACAGACCTGGGCGCGTTAGTGACAACTCTTTCAGATGAGAAAAGAGATATCAAGAGAATTGCAAAGCAAACAATAATTCATATTGAAAACAGTGGGCAAAAGAGAAACAGAGACAACACTAAGAAAAATACAATGAACTTCTGCCATGTGTGCCATCTTCAGCTCAAAAGAACGATAGGGGACCTCGATATCCTAGTTGGGAAAAGCACCCAACTGGACTACCGACGTTCAGACAACCCGTGTTCGATTCCCGCTGGGATCAGTGTGAATTGTACTCGTGGTTGGGGAAAAAAAAACCCCAACGGTCGACCCAGCGTTGGGAAAAATGGGTACCAGGGTATTAACCTGGGAAGGTGAGGAATGTCGCCTCGCATCGTGAATTCTAATGCTTGAAGCGACACTATCCAGAAATCTCCTAACATTTCGGGATACGCAGCCGAGCGCATATAGGTGGAAACTCGCGTGTTAAGACGCCGGTTCAAGTCTCGTACTTTACCTTTACCTTATCTTTCAGATATCACATCCAAGTTATATCCAAAAATCGCTGATCGTTAAGACTGCTTGTGCAATTTATTTTTTTATATTTTATTTCATTTATTATTTTTGTTCTATATTCTATTGTCTTTTCACTATTGAACAACTTCTTCGACTCTTTAATTTTGAGGGTAATAAAGAACAATGAATGATATATTATGTCAATGAACAATAATATTACCAGCACACTTCCATCCATAGACATCAGTAGAATAGCCTGCGTCACAGTAACAGTCGTAGGAGCCAATGGTATTGTTGCAGATCTGGTTGACGTCACACACGTCAATTCCATATAAGCATTCATCTATGTCTGATAACAGTACACATTTATTATAGACGAGTCTAAGTAGATGTGGTAGTAATAATAGTGGTAGTAATAATAGTGGTAGTAATAATAGTGGCAGTAATAATAGTGGTAGTAATAAAAGTGGTGGTAATAATAATGGTAGTAATAATAGTGGTATAATAATAATAGTGGTGGTAATAATAGTGGTAGTAATAATAGTGGTAGTAATAATAGTGGTGGTAATAATAGTGGTGGTAATAATAGTGGTAGTAATAATAGTGACAGTAATAATAGTGGTAGTAATAATAGTGGTAGTAATAATAGTGGCAATAATAATAGTGGTGTTAAAAATAGTGGTAGTAATAATAATGGTAGTAATAATAGTGGTAGTAATAATAGCGGTAGTAATAATAGTGGTAGTAATAATAGTGGTAGTAATAATAATGGTAGCAATAATAGAGGTAGAAATAATAATGGTAGCAATAATTGAGGTAGTAATAATAGTGGTAGTAATAATAGTGGTAGTAATAATAGCGGTAGTAATAATAGTGGTAGTAATAATAGTGGTAGTAATAATAATGGTAGTAATAATAGCGGTAGTAATAATAGTGGTAGCAATAATAGAGGTAGTAATAATAGTGGTAGTAATAATAGTGACAGTAATAATAGTGGTAGTAATAATAGTGGTAGTAATAATAGTGGCAATAATAATAGTGGTGTTAATAATAGTGGTAGTAATAATAATGGTAGTAATAATAGTGGTAGTAATAATAGCGGTAGTAATAATAGTGGTAGTAATAATAGTGGTAGTAATAATAATGGTAGCAATAATAGAGGTAGAAATAATAATGGTAGCAATAATTGAGGTAGTAATAATAGTGGTAGTAATAATAGTGGTAGTAATAATAGCGGTAGTAATAATAGTGGTAGTAATAATAGTGGTAGTAATAATAATGGTAGTAATAATAGCGGTAGTAATAATAGTGGTAGCAATAATAGAGGTAGTAATAATAGTGGTAGTAATAATAGTGGCAGTAATAATAGTGGTAGTAATAATAGTGGTGGTAATAATAGTGGTGGTAATAATAGTGGTAGTAATAATAGTGACAGTAATAATAGTGGTAGTAATAATAGTGGTAGTAATAATAGTGGCAATAATAATAGTGGTGTTAATAATAGTGGTAGTAATAATAATGGTAGTAATAATAGTGGCAGTAATAATAGTGGTAGTAATAATAGTGGTGGTAATAATAGTGGTGGTAATAATAGTGGTAGTAATAATAGTGACAGTAATAATAGTGGTAGTAATAATAGTGGTAGTAATAATAGTGGCAATAATAATAGTGGTGTTAATAATAGTGGTAGTAATAATAATGGTAGTAATAATAGTGGTAGTAATAATAGCGGTAGTAATAATAGTGGTAGTAATAATAGTGGTAGTAATAATAATGGTAGCAATAATAGAGGTAGAAATAATAATGGTAGCAATAATTGAGGTAGTAATAATAGTGGTAGTAATAATAGTGGTAGTAATAATAGCGGTAGTAATAATAGTGGTAGTAATAATAGTGGTAGTAATAATAATGGTAGTAATAATAGCGGTAGTAATAATAGTGGTAGCAATAATAGTGGTAGTAATAATAGTGGTAGTAATAATAGTGGTAGTAATAATAGTGGTAGTAATAATAGCGGTAGTAATAATAATGTAGCAATAATAGAGGTAGTAATAATAGTGGTAGTAATAATAGTGGTAGTAATAATAGTGGTAGTAATAATAGCGGTAGTAATAATAATGTAGCAATAATAGAGGTAGTAATAATAGTGGTAGTAATAATAGTGGTAGTAATAATAGCGGTAGTAATAATAATGTAGCAATAATAGAGGTAGTAATAATAGTGGTAGTAATAATAGCGGTAGTAATAATAGCGGTAGTAATAATAGTGGTAGTAATAATAGTGGTAGTAATAATAGCGGTAGTAATAATAGCGGTAGTAATAATAGTGGTAGTAATAATAGTGGTAGTAATAATGGTGGTAGTAATAATAGTGGTAGTAATAATAGTGGTAGTAATAATAGTGGTAGTAATAATAGTGGTGGTAATAATAGCGGTAGTAATAATAGTGGTAGTAATAATAGCGGTAGTAATAATAGTGGTAGTAATAATGGTGGTAGTAATAATAGTGGTAGTAATAATAGTGGTAGTAATAATAGTGGTAGTAATAATAGTGGTAGTAATAATAGTGGTAGTAATAATAGTGGTAGTAATAATAGTGGTAGTAATAATGGTGGTAGTAATAATAGTGGTAGTAATAATAGTGGTAGTAATAATAGTGGTGGTAATAATAATGGTAGTCGTAATGGTGGTAGTAATAATAGTGGTAGTCGTAATGGTGGTAGTAATAATAGTGGTAGTTATAATAGTGGTAGTTAGAATAGTGGTAGTTATAATAGTAGTAAATTAGTTTGTCAGAAGTGTGAAGTTAGGAGCTGAAATTAACGACGTTAATTTGTTAAATTTGCTGCTACAATCATAATCATGAGGTCGCATGTTCTTTCCAGAATTTTGTATTCACCACTGCATTAACAAATATGGTGGCTGAGGAAAGGTTCAGTCAACCAAACGGGACAATACGCTGTAGTGAACACCGTCAATGAATGATTAGTTGCTGTAGTGAACACCGCCAATGAATGACTAGTTGCTGTAGTGAACACCGTCAATGAATGACTAGTTGCTGTAGTGAACACCGTCAATGATTGACTAGTTGCTGTAGTGAACACCGTCAATGAATGACTAGTTGCTGTAGTGAACACCGTCAATGAATGACTAGTTGCTGTAGTGAACACCGTCAATGAATGATTAGTTGCTGTAGTGAACACCGTCAATGAATGACTAGTTGCTGTAGTGAACACCGTCAATGAATGACTAGTTGCTGTAGTGAACACCGTCAATGAATGACTAGTTGCTGTAGTGAACACCGTCAATGAATGACTAGTTGCTGTAGTGAACACCTTCAATGAATGACTAGTTGCTGTAGTGAACACCGTCAATGAATGACTAGTTGCTGTAGTGAACACCGTCAATGAATGACTAGTTGCTGTAGTGAACACCGTCAATGAATGATTAGTTGCTGTAGTGAACACCTTCAATGAATGATTAGTTGCTGTAGTGAACACCGTCAATGATTGACTAGTTGCTGTAGTGAATACCGTCAATGAATGACTAGTTGCTGTAGTGAACACCGTCAATGATTGACTAGTTGCTGTAGTGAATACCGTCAATGAATGACTAGTTGTTGTAGTGAACACCTTCAATGAATGGCTAGTTGCTGTAGTGAACACCTTCAATGAATGACTAGTTGCTGTAGTGAATACCGTCAATGAATGACTAGTTGCTGTAGTGAACACCTTCAATGAATGACTAGTTGCTGTAGTGAACACCTTCAATGAATAACTAGTTGCTGTAGTGAACACCTTCAATGAATAACTAGTTGCTGTAGTGAACACCTTCAATGAATAACTAGTTGCTGTAGTGAACACCTTCAATGAATAACTAGTTGCTGTAGTGAACACCGTCAATGAATAACTAGTTGCTGTAGTGAACACCTTCAATGAATGACTAGTTGCTGTAGTGAACACCTTCAATGAATGACTAGTTGCTGTAGTGAACACCTTCAATGAATGACTAGTTGCTGTAGTGAACACCTTCAATGAATGACTAGTTGCTGTAGTGAATACCGTCAATGAATGACTAGTTGCTGTAGTGAACACCTTCAATGAATGACTAGTTGCTGTAGTGAACACCTTCAATGAATGACTAGTTGCTGTAGTGAACACCTTCAATGAATGACTATTTGCTGTAGTGAACACCGTCAATGAATGATTAGTTGCTGTAGTGAACACCGTCAATGAATGACTAGTTGCTGTAGTGAACACCGTCAATGAATGACTAGTTGCTGTAGTGAACACCGTCAATGAATGATTATTTGCTGTAGTGAACACCGTCAATGAATGATTATTTGCTGTAGTGAACACCGTCAATGAATGATTAGTTGCTGTAGTGAACACCGTCAATGAATGACTAGTTGCTGTAGTGAACACCGTCAATGAATGATTATTTGCTGTAGTGAGCACCTGCAATGAATGACTATTTGCATGTTAGTTATAGAAACATTATAGGCTGACGTGAGACCTTCTTCTACCATCTGCAGATCTGATGATGGAGGGTGGGGGAGAGAAAATAAATGATCTTCTGGTGAGACCATATTCATTTACTTTGTTAATATGTTAAGAAACAGAGGGAAGAACAGAAACTTATATCTAAATATATAGAAAACTTAAGATAATGCCCATTGACAAAGCAAAAAGCGAACCCAAAATGATCATCAAGCAATGAAGAAATTGAAATTGAAGCAAACTATGAATATCTGGGATCTGTAGTAACTGAGGGAGCCGCGATAGCTCAGTGGTTGGTGAACGGGACTACAAAGGACAAGAGGTAGGGTTCGATCCCACCCGACGGCCTCCGGGTTTACCCAGCCTTTAATGGGTACCGGATTTTTTTATGGGAAAATAAAGCGGCACGGGCGTAATACCGACCACATTACCCCAAAAATCATGTGCTGAACGTCTGTAAAATTGATGGTCACTAACACCATATTCCCTATACGCCACTTGGCGTGACGGCGGCTGTTTACTTTTACTCACTGCAGTAACTAACAATGAAGACTTCCAGAAAGAGATCAAAGAAGATCAGCAATAGCAACATAACAATTTAAAGCAAAAAAGAACATGTGGCACAATACCTGGATGGCAGTAAAATTAAAATTAATGAGATCATTTATCTTCTCGATAGCAACATACGTCATGGACAATCTCACACATAGCAAAGAAAGAATAGATTCATTCAAAACAAAATGCTGAAAAAAAATCCATAAGATACCTTGGATAATGAAAAAAATGCAATGAAGACATATTAAAAGACCTAAACATTGAAAATAACTGGCTTGTAAACAGCATTTTACAGAGGAGATTAAAATACTACCGCCACAATAAAGGTCACAGTGGGCTGGAAAGAACAATAATGGAAGGCATGGTTCCAGGAAGGTAAGACAGAGGTAGACCAATAAGAAGAAGGCATCAAGAGACCTTAAACATGACAACAGAAGAAGTGGGAGATTTGGCTAGTGGCAGAGATTCCTTCAAACAGGCTGTGATGTGTGCAATGTTCTGTAAAGGACAGACAACCCGATGATAACGGTGAAGAATGTAGTCTATTTTTCTTTGTCATTGGATGAAAGCCGTTATGTAGTGCCACGCTACATGAGCTGGCTGTCACATCTAGGGAGGACTAATCCAGCCAGAATAAACTAGCCATTATAAAGAAGACATTTCTTTAAGATACCTTCTCTAGACCTCGCTTCATTTTGGAGACAGCGGACACATTGTCATCAATTTATGAAATTATTAGAGAGCGAAGAAATACCAGCGCCCAATAGAAAGAGTGTAAAAATGTCTTACCCTCACAAATCTTTAGTTCATTTTCAAAAAATCCATCCTTACACACACATTTATAACTGCCATGTGTGTTCACACACTTGTGTGTGACGTTATTGCAACCCGTTCGAAATGACTTGTCAGAACACTCATTAATATCTGAAAACAACAAGAAAGGTAAAATAAAATCATTTTTTTTTTGTTTTAGTTGCAACCTCATAAAAGATAGACTGTTGTGATAAGATTTCTCCATTTACTGGAAATGTCTTTAACGTTTACGACCGTGTACGGTGCACTGAATGTAGACAGAACACGTGACATCACAATACCACGTGAACATTCCAGTTTAATTGCCATTTTTTTCCGGCGTATAAAACTAACTGGTGAATAAAACTCATTGGGGGTATAAAAGGCATTCCATTTTTTCCATCCTTTTTTATCAGAAAAAAACATTTATAATTTAATATTTTAATTCATTTACAGCATTTTAAATATAAAATAATATACAGGTCTACTTTCAATAAATACCTAATATAACTAGCACTTAAACAGACAGCTGACTTCATGAGAGAGTCTGGAATCCTACTCTGATTGAGTCTTGATCGCAGAGAGAGAGAGAGAGAGAGAGAGAGAGAGAGAGAGAGAGAGAGAGAGAGAGAGAGCGAGAGAGAGAGAGGGAGATAACTAGGAAATAATACTTTTGAATCTTCGTTAAATAAATTTATTAGTTTTTAATTTATTATTTAAAACTTATTTTAATTAGAAAATATATATAACTTATTTAAATAGTTATTAATTAATTATTTAGATAAAGAAATTTATATTCGATAAATTATTTTTTGGAGTACATCTCTTTTTACATAATTTATGTATTATCAAAAAGATTAAAACTATGGTCACAAACAAAGAAAATACTCAAAACCTACAAGTGGATATCAAATATCTATATAATTAAATATAATATATATATTATATATATAAATAGTGGGAAAATATAAGGTAAAAGAGGCAGACCAAGGCTAACGTGGACAAAAAGCATCAAAAGATGTACAAGTCAGCCTATGACAACCTGCACCATCAAAGCAAGAGACAGAGTGGAATGGCACTCCATGGTAGCCAACCTTCAATGCGGAGACGTCATTCAATGAATGAATGAATTTATTACCATTGAGTTTTATTTTGTCATCACCATTGTCTTTTCACCGCCTGATTTGCTTCCTCTCTCTAAAATAGAGGTGAAGAAAGAGCAATTGGTGTTAGAATTTGCTTGATAATTTAAAGGTTTAGAGATTTTAAAAAAATATTACCCGTGCAAATTTTAAACCACCCAAACTCGTCCGATTGCAATCTAAAGCCAGTATCACAGGCACAGCTGTAGGAACCGACTGTGTTGTTGCAGATTTCATTTACCTTGCAGTTGTGAGTTCCAAGATAACATTCATCTATGTCTGATAACAGCAAAAATAAATGTGAAGATAATTTGTTTTGTTAAAGACGAGTGTATGTAAATGTGAAGATAATTGATTTGTTAAAGACGAGTGTATGTAAATGTGAAGATAATTGATTTGTTAAAGACGAGTGTATGTAAATGTGTAGATAATTGATTTGTTAAAGACGAGTGTATGTAAATGTGAAGATAATTGATTTGTTAAAGACGAGTGTATGTAAATGTGAAGATAATTGATTTGTTAAAGACGAGTGTATGTAAATGTGAAGATAATTTGTTTTGTTAAAGACGAGTGTATGTAAATGTGAAGATAATTGATTTGTTAAAGACGAGTGTATGTAAATGTGAAGATAATTTGTTTTGTTAAAGACGAGTGTATGTAAATGTGAAGATAATTTGTTTTGTTAAAGACGAGTGTATGTAAATGTGAAGATAATTGATTTGTTAAAGACAAGTGTATGTAAATGTGAAGATAATTGATTTGTTAAAGGCGAGTGTATGTAAATGTGAAGATAAGTGATTTGTTAAAGACGAGTGCATGTAAATGTGACATTAATAACAGTGGCAATTTCATTTCTAACATTGAAGCCGGAAACTTAATTATTTTGGGTAATTCACAACATTTGCGGTAATGATGGTTATGATTGGTGAAGGCCCCAATATCACAGCAAACGAATTAAATTCCATAATTGCTCTACCGCCCGTGCCAGTGGAATCATCCGAATTAAAACTCATGTCTCGAAAGATAAAAAAAAACAAAAACAAAGGCAACTGCAGTCCCCACCACAGCAGCTAAAAGAACACACCAAAAGGCATAAGGTCAAGCAGCATCGAAAGTGAACGCAACTGAACTGTCCTCCGTCGTACGATATCATCATTCATCGAAAGCAATCGGAACATCTCTCTCTCTCTCTCTCTGCGTTCAGGACTAAATCAGAGTAAGGATTCCAGACTCTCATATGAGGTCAGCTGTCAGGCTAAGTGTGTTGATCGCCCCCACAGACAGAACATCACAATTAGAGTCTGTCAGATCCACTCTGACTGAACACCCGTTAATACGTTGCACTGTGTTCTGCGCCAGTGGCCCAGTGCATCCGATTTCAGCCAGCATTTTATTCGGGTTTGCATTCCCTAGCCTTTGATTGTCCCCAATCTTCCTGCAAGGCAGCAGATGATCTTTTCTGTAGGAGGATTCTGCCCTTAGATGGTAGGCCCTCCCAGGTTTACGAGCACCATCTGCCCGAGTCACTAAAGGTGACTAACACAGACACGGACACACAAAGATGTGAGATGTGACTAACACAGGCATACACACACAAAGATGTGAGATGTGACTAACACAGACATGCACACACAAAGATATGAGATGTGACTAATACAGACATGCACACTGCGATACGAGGCATGACTAACACTGACACACATCAAGATATATGACACATGACTAACATAAACATGCCCTGGGGCTGGTCTGATCAACAAGTTACGGATTGAAAGGGCGATAGTTGCAAATATCTGCTCCAACTACATTGGCGGGGGTCGGAAACTGGCTCTCAAACAGAACACAAACCAGACCGATTTAATGCACAAAACATTTGATGCTTGTTATACAGGGACGGGTGTGGACCAGAGGCCGCAGTTAATAGCAAAACAAAGACCAATCTCTATGACAATGACTGCACACACACACAATGGAGAAGTGGAACCAATTCTGTTTACTGGTATCTGAACTTTGCAACGCCCCAGAAGACTCACATCATTCGAATCTATCATCGAGCTAGCACTATGATTCGGGTAAAGAATGACACTCTAAGGGCTTTCTCTGACAGTGGCGGAGTAGTGTTCCAGTATATTGATATATCCTACCCTAATTTATCTGTGAACACTATTGTAGTCAAAACACAAACGTCAATGGCACACATTAAGATTGAGTTCTCACCGACCATTTCGCAGGCCGACTTTGCACTGACGGTATGTGAGGTGCAAACATTTACAGACACCTATTGTCTGGACGAGCAGTCTTGTCGTTTTGTGCAGTGTGTAGTGGGTGTAGTGGGTGTAGTAAAGGCTGCAATGTCATCATCTGTACTTGTCACGGCTACTGTTCACATGGGATCTATGGACACGACTGTTCCGGGTCTTGTCTCAGTGTCTGTCCTTTATTTGAGGAAAAATCTGGAAAATGCGTACATTGTAAACATCTTGGCTATACCTGTAATGACACTTGTCCAGATGGTAATTTTGGGCTACAGTGCGAACAGATGTGTTCTGATGGCTGTGACATCATATGTACTCTCAAATGTCCGGACAACTGTTTCAACGACACCTGTCAACAGTCGATCGGGAATCTGTACATGCATACATGCAAGAGAACGTTCTATGGGTCAGACTGCACTCTCAAAACTCCGGACAACTGTTTAACGAAACCTGTGATTCCCACGTTCAGAAGAGTCTGCCGACTACAACAAGCCCAAGCATATGGACACTTTAATGTGTTTCTGTGCTAGACATGGTTCATTTCTTGGTGTTTTTTAGTGAAACCATGGCTCATATCTTGCTGTGTTTCTGTCCTAGCCATGGCTCATATCTTAGCTTGTGTGTGCTGGCCATGGCTCATATCTTGGTGTGTGTCATGTTAGTCATATCTCATATCTCGGTGTGTCCGTGTTAATCATGTCTCATATCTTTATGTGTGTCTGTGTTTAGTCATATCTCATATCTTAGTGTGTACCAGTGTTAGTCATATGTCATATCTTTGTGTGTGCATGTCTGGGTTAGTGATATCTCATATCTTTGTGTGCATGTTTATGTTAGTCATATCTCATATCTTTGTGTGTGCATGTCTGTGTTTGTCACATCTCATATCCTTGTGTGTGCATGGCTATGTTAGTCCCATCTAATATCTATGTGTGTGCATATCTATGTTAGTCATATCTCTTATCTTTGTGTGCATGTCTATGTTAGGCATGTGTCATATCTTTGTGTGTGCATGTTAATGTCATTTATATCTCAATCGGAACATTGAAACACGATTCGGATGAAGTACACAGCTCACGGAGAACACTTAGCATTAAACTCAGTAGCTCCGTCAGCAGGTTAGACTTGGAATATGAGGAAACTGCAGAAAGAAACACTTTTCAGACTGAGCCTGAATGGTCCTTGCCACCTATCCGCCATATTGACCGGGAGCCCGGTAATGATGATTGTTTTTTAAGCTGAAACTGATTGAATTCCTGAAGTGAATATCAAATACCATTTAGCGAGTGAAATGGCAGAATTGAAAGAAATATAGAACACAACAATGTTGTTGTAGTTTTGTTGGCATTCGTGAGTTTCACATGAGCATTCATCAATGTCTAGTAAAAGTAAAATGAAATGTGAAGTAATTTTTTTTTTCTGAAAGACGAATATTAGAAAATAAAGGACGAAAAGAGACCAAAGTACAGACCAGTGCTGAGATATAAGGATGTTTGCAAGGCTTCCTAGAGTGAATTATCTATCAGTGAAAGAAACTGTGAAAATCTGGCTGCAGAATATAGCACACGGAGAACAAAAATAAAAAATGGAACAGCAACTTTCGAGCCTCTGCTAATATAAAATTCAGAAGATAAATGGCGCAGGAGAATGAGACGAGGCCAGGCACCAGGAATACATCTTGTTGGTTCTTTGACCTGATCTGTCTGTTCAGTATTGGTAGATTAAGTCACGGCTCGAGAGGCTGTTCAGCAAAGCAGCATCCAGCATAAGGCAACACAATTGTTACCAAACTACTGATTTATCATGATTGCTTGCTACCGACCGTCTGTGAAGACGCCAAAGGCTATACACCCATACATTAGAAAGTGTAGTAGTAATAATTATAGTGGTAATTTGGTTTGTAAGAAACAGTAAGCTACTACCATAATTAATATTAGTTAATTTGTTACACAAACAGTAATGATTTTCTTTCTTTTCTGATTCTTTCCTTCCTCATCTGCCTGTCACTGTCGAGGGTAGATATAATTTGCAGTCTTTTGCTCTTCTGTCCGCTTCTGCTGCTTTTATGTTTCTTAGTGTTTCTAATATTCCGTCAATCCACCTCTTTCGTGGTCGACCCTTAGGTCTCGTGTTCTCCAAACGTTATTGAAGGCTCGTTGTGGGTTATTGGTTATGGAAGGCCTCGGTATCACTGCAAACGAATTAAAATCCATAATTGCTCAACCGCCCGTGCCAGTGGAATCATCCGAATTACTAACTCATCTCCCAAACAAAGAAAGGTAACTGTAGTCCACATTGTAGCAGTCTCAGCACACGCCAAAAGACATATGGCGAAACCGCACGGAAAGTGAACACAGCCAACTGTTCCCTGTCATACGATATCATCATTCATCGTAAAATAATTGGAATATCGAAACATGATCAAAACTCATTGTGATGTCATTGGCTCGTTGTGTTTTTTTTTTTTTAATCTTTCTGCCTTGTCACGTGGCCAAACCGTTTTATCTGCTGTTTCTTTCTATATTCTACAGCTTTTTTTCAGTTCTTCATTTTTGATCTTATCTCTCAGGCTGTATCCTGTCATTCGTCTAACATATTTAATCTCAGTAGGGACTATTTTCTTATTGTTCTTGCATCTAGTGTCCAGGTCTGGCATTAGTAGCACAACGTTGGCATGGAGAGAGCAATGATGTTAGTTTTTTAATATCGAAGAAAATAACAAAATCCTTAAGAGAAACAGAGGAGGAAGATGGGTAGATGAAACAATGATGTATACATTGAGGGACTGGTGAGTCTAGAGGTGGAAAGGAGGTCTGGTCCATCCTGAGAGGAGAAGCAGATGTCTATACAATCAACATCTAAAAGGAACAATCAGTGTGTTCACGCTTTGGGGAATGCTGGGAAGAACGTTGGTGTGGATTTGGGGATGCCCCTGCTGCAATAAAACAGATTCTATGAGTTGGTGATATATTCACATACACATTCTATGAGTTGGTGATATATTCACATACACATTCTATGAGTTGGTGATATATATTCTACACATTAGTTTTAAAAGTTCAGAGATATCAATAACATTACCAGTGCAGTTCCAGCCATTTCGATCAAGACGATAACCTGCATTACAGAAACAACTGTACGAACCAACAGTATTGTTGCAGTGATGTTGGCATTTGTTATTTCCTTGTGAGCATTCATCAATATCTGATAAAAAGTCAAAGAAGATAATTAATTTGTAAATGATGAATGTCGATAAATGTATATAAATATACAAAATAAATAAGAAAAAGAGTTTGTAATTCTTTATAATCTAAAACGATACCGTTTTTTTTATTTTATTCCTATGGTAGTGAATTTTCGAATCTCAAAGTTATTGAGTTATTGAGTTATATGCGGGTCATCATCATTGCACTCCGAACATATCCATACGTGCTCAGATCCCCTCCTAAGCAAGTCCCGCGGTGTCCAGCGACTGATGACTCCAGTTCTATTTCAAAGTTAGATACCCAACAAATAATTATCAATGTTTTAGTTATATCTGTGGGTTTGTGTTTGTATTAATACTTGTTAATAGTCTTAACATATGGATGTGAATCATGGACAATAGTACAATATATAAGAAAATCAATGGAGTCTGTAGAAATGTTGGTTTACAGAAGAATATTGAGAATACAATGGACAACTAAGAAGAGTAATGAAAACGTTCTGAAAGAGGCCAAATCAAAAAGAGAGCTAATTTCCAATATTAGGAAGAAACAATCATCATTTTTTGGCCATGTAATGAGAAGAGAACAGCTGGAATATATTGTAATAACTGGGAAAATTGAGGGACGAAGAGATAGAGTGAAACAAAGAGAAAATATACCAGACATCTTAAGAGAATGTCTTGGCAGAAGGTCAAAAACAGAAATGATAAATAACTGTCGTGATTGAAGTTGTGGGGAGACATGATCACCTACGTCAGCAGGCCCGGTACTTGATGAAGATGATGATAAACCTAAGAAAGTAGTTCACAATCTGTGTTTGCAGAAGATGGGGGAACTGAATCTCATGGAGAAAAGTACAGTACGATACAATCAAAGAGAAAGACTATTTACCTCTTTTTGCGTTCCCTAAATATTGGAGTCGAGTACATATTTTCATTGCTGGGTGAACAAGAGCGTGTCTTCTAGGAGGTAATCTCAACCTCTCAGGATTTTGAAATGAAACACATCTCGATCTTGTTCCCATGCCTAATCTAGTCACTGTGGTGACCCATCTGTCCAGTTCTTTACAGTTGCCTTTTTTTTGGTTAGAACTGACGTAACGGCACTCTAGGCAAACCCATAGGTGTACTACCACTTTCATCAGATGACAGAGTTTGTTCACACGACTAGTTCCAGTATTTCCTGCTTGTGGAACTTATTATTAAGTGGTAATGTCCTATGGCAAATATGATGTTGTAGGAGAGTGAAATATACAAGTGGACGATACTAGGTCACAGTTTTCGGCATCTCTTACCTAGATCGTGTTACGAACGACAAAACTGTCTAATTCTATCTAAAAATGTCAAATTATATGTAAAACTCTCTAATTATATCTAAAACTGTATAATTATATCTAAAAATGTATAATTATATATAAAACTGTCTAATTATATCTAAAACTTTCTAACTCTATCTAAAACAGTCTAATTCTATCTTACATAGTCTAACCCTATCTAAATCTGTCTAATTCTAACTAAAACTGTCTAATTCTAACTAAAACTATCTAATTCTATCAAAAACTGAAATTGAACTAACTTTCTCTTTATCACCAAGTCAGCACATTACTACAACACGACTGGTGTTCTCCGTATAATAGAATCACAAAATAAATAAAAAGTAACCAAGTAATTGAACTGTCTATAACTTGTACAATACTATCTCCACAACGCATTAGTTATTACCTTCACAGAATGCAGCATCTGTTGAACGCTGCACGTACCCAGGCTGACACGTGCACAGATCTGGCCTGTTGGGTGTAGGACAATCTGCAGGAACACTATTTGAACTATTTATAGCTCTGGCTGGAAAAAAAAAACATATTTTTTTTTTCTGTTGTTAAAAAATACAAGAACAAAAGGCAAAATATTAACACTTTTTTTAAGAAATAAGATTCACACAATAAACACAATTTATGTGCGGAAACATAACAGTTATTGGATTTTGGAAGAGAAATGGAAAAAAAAACGAAAAAATAAGATAAGAAAAAAAAAGAAAAAAGAAGAGAAAAAAAAGAAAAGAAAAAAAAAGAAAAGAAAATAAAAGAAAAAAGAAAAAAAAGAAAAAAAAAGCAAAAATGGTATGGTTGTAGCTTTACATTATAAGGGGCAAAACAAAATCGAACGACGTTGCGGCTGATTAGGTCTTCAGCCCGAACAACAAACAAAAGGTATATAGAGATATGTAAGTAAATAAAATTAACATTAAATAGCTAAATAATAATGAGATATCAGAAGAAATAGTTTGTGAAATTAGAATGAAAGGACTCAACTTTCAGCTTCTGTGACTGGACCCGGAATCGAAATGGTCTCGCTTTGAGGCGACCCGCGTGGGGAATGCACGACATTGTGGAGGGCAAGAGCGTGTGGAGGGCACGAGAGTGTGGAGGGTACGAGCATGGGGAGGGCACGAGAGTGGGGAGGACACGAGAATGTGGAGGGCACAAGCATGGGGAGGACACGAGAGTGTGGAGGGCACGAGCATGGGGAGGGCACGAGAGTGTGGAGGGCACGAGCATGGGGAGGGCACGAGAGTGGGGAGGACACGAGAGTGGGGACGGCACGAGCATGGGAAAGGGCACGAGAGTGTGGAGGGCAAGAGCGTGGGGAGGACACGAGAGTGGGGAAAGGCACGAGCATGTAGAGGGCACAAGAGTGGTGGAGGGCATGAGCGTGGGTAGGGCACGAGCGATGGTAATGGGCTTTTGCTGGAGGGGTTCTAAAATGATGTAGAGAGAGAGAGAGAGAGAGAGAGAGAGAGAGAGAAAAGGGGGGGGGGTGGGTATATGTATAAACGTACGCATACATGCCTACAGACAGATCGGTCCACAGAACGAACAAGGTGTATTTGTGGTGCCTGGATTCGTCTCCTTTCTCCTCCGCCTTTTTTCTTCTGAATATGATATCAGCACTGCTTCGAAAGTTGCTGTGCCATTTTTTAATTTTTGTTCTCCATGTGCTACGATCTACAGCCATATATATATATATATATATAACAGTAACATCTCTCTCTCTCTCTCTCCCTGTGATCAAGACTCAATCAGAGTAGGATTCCAGACTCTCACATGAAGACAGCTGTCTGTTTAAGTGAATTGATCGACCCCAGACAGAACATCATAATTAGAGTCTATTAGACCCACCCTGATTGAATTCCTGTTAAAAACGTTGCACTGTGTTCTGCGCCAGTGGACCAGTGCATCCGATTTCAGCCAGAATTTTATTCAGATTTGATTTCCTTAGCATTTGATTTTCCCCAATCTTCCTGCAAGGCAGAAGATTGTCTTTTCTGTAGGGGGATTCTGCCCTTAGATGGTTGGCCCTCCCAGGTTTACGAGCACCATCTGCCCAAGTCACTAGAGGTGACTAACACAGACATGCACACACAAAGATATGAGATGTGACTAACACAGACACACTCTAAAATATGAGATATGACTAACACAGATACAAAGACTACTACGAAATGAGATATGACTAAACACAGTCATGCTCACACAAAGATAGGAGATGTGACTAACACTGACATAAACACAAATATATGAGATATGACTGACATAGATATGCACGGACAAAGATATGACACATGACTAACACAGACACACACAAAGATATGAGACACGATTAACACGGACACACTCCAAGATATGAGATATGACTAACATGACACACCAAGATATGAGCCATGGCTAGCACGGAAATACACCAAAATATGAACCATGGCCAGCACAAACACACATCAAGTACTGGTGTACTAGACCAGCAGGATGCAACTAGAACAACAGGATGCAACTAGAACAGCAACAGGAGGGAACTAGACCAACAGGATGCAACTAGAACAGCAACAGGAGGGAACTAGACCAACAGGATGCAACTAGAACAGCAACAGGAGGGAACTAGACCAACATGATGCAACTAGACCAGCTGCAAGAGGGAACTAGACCAACAGGATGCAACTAGAACAGCAGCAGAAGGGAACTAGACCAACAGGATGCAACTAGACCAGCTGCAAGAGGGAACTAGACCAACAGGATGCAACTAGAACAGCAACAGGAGGGAACTAGACCAACAGGATGCAACTAGAACAGCAACAGGAGGGAACTAGACCAACATGATGCAACTAGACCAGCTGCAAGAGGGAACTAGACCAACAGGATGCAACTAGAACAGCAACAGGAGGGAACTAGACCAACATGATGCAACTAGACCAGCTGCAAGAGGGAACTAGACCAACAGGATGCAACTAGAACAGCAACAGGAGGGAACTAGACCAACAGGATGCAACTAGAACAGCAACAGGAGGGAACTAGACCAACAGGATGCAACTAGAACAGCAACAGGAGGGAACTATACCAACAGGATGCAACTAGAACAGCAACAGGAGGGAACTAGACCAACAGGATGCAACTAGAACAGCAACAGGAGGGAACTAGACCAACAGGATGCAACTAGAACAGCAACAGGAGGGAACTAGACCAACATGATGCAACTAGACCAGCTGCAAGAGGGAACTAGACCAACAGGATGCAACTAGAACAGCAGCAGAAGGGAACTAGACCAACAGGATGCAACTAGACCAGCTGCAAGAGGGAATTAGATCAGCAGGATGCAACTAGACCAGCAGCAGTAGGGAACTAGACCAACATTATGCAACTAGACCAGCAGCAGGAGGGAACTAGACCAACAGGATGCAACTAGACCAGCAGCAGGAGGGAACTAGACCAACAGGATGCAACTAGACCAGCAGCAGGAGGGAACTAGGCCAGCAGGATGCAACTAGACCAGCAGCAGGAGGGAACTAGACCAACAGGATGCAATTAGACCAGCAGCAGGAGGGAACTAGACCAACAGGATGCAAATAGACCAGCAGCAGGAGGGAACTAGGCCAGCAGGATGAAACTAGACCAGCAGCAGGAGGGAACTAGACCAACATTATGCAACTAGACCAGCAGCAGGAGGGAACTAGACCAGCAGCAGGAGGGAACTAGACCAGCAGGAGGGAACTAGACCAGCAGCAGGAGGGAGCTAGACCAGCAGCAGGAGGGAACTAGACCAGCAGCAGGAGGTCCCCGTCGAGCAAGTGTTTCGACCCTTTAGCTTCTTGACCAAATATATATATATATATATATATATATATATATATATATATATTAAAGAGAGAGAGAGAGAGAGAGAGAGAGAGAGGGGGGGGGGGAGAGAGAGATGGTTTGAAACAGGCAGATGCTGATCTACTCCACAATAGTAACTGTCAGAGGCACAGAACTCATTAAATATAAAATACGGTAAGACAAAAAAATATGTCAATGAAGTTTGAAATAAACAAATTCTGTTTTGAGCACCTTCTGACCAATTACCAGTGCAATTCCATCCATCTTTATCAAGAGTGTAACCAACATCACAGCTACAGCTATAAGAACCAACGGTGTTGATGCAGTGGTGTTGGCATTTGTCTGTTCTTAGAAAGCATTCATCAATGTCTGAAATAGAACAATTATAGCAGCACAATTATCTGAGCTATTCTATATAAAACACAGAGGAAAGAGTTGAGTTTACGCAACTGGACACTCAATCTTATATTCACTCTGTTATCTATCTATTTATCTATCTATCTATCTATCTATTTGTCTGTCTGTCTGTCTGTCTGTCTAATTGTCTGTCTTTTTGTCCGTCTGTCCGTCTGTCCATCTGTCCTTCTGTCCATCTATCTATCTATCTATCTATCTATCTATCTATCTATCTATCTATCTATCTATCTATCTATCTATCTATCTATCTATCTATCTATCTATCTATCTATCTATCTATCTATCTATCTATCTATCTATCTATCTATCTATCTATCTATCTATCTATCTATCTATCTATCTATCTATCTATCTATCTATCTATCTATCTATCTATCTATCTATCTATCTATCTATCTATCTATCTATCTATCTATCTATCTATCTATCTATCTATCTATCTATCTATCTATCTATCTATCTATCTATCTATCTATCTATCTATCTATCTATCTATCTATCTATCTATCTATCTATCTATCTATCTATCTATCTATCTATCTATCTATCTATCTATCTATCTATCTATCTATCTATCTATCTATCTATCTATCTATCTATCTATCTATCTATCTATCTATCTATCTATCTATTCTAATCTAATCTGTCTGTCTGTCTGTCTGTCTGTCTGTCTGTCTGTCTGTCTGTCTGTCTGTCTGTCTGTCTGTCTGTCTGTCTGTCTGTCTGTCTGTCTG
Source organism: Megaustenia siamemsis (assembly GCA_032433765.1). Classification (NCBI taxonomy): domain Eukaryota; kingdom Metazoa; phylum Mollusca; class Gastropoda; order Stylommatophora; family Ariophantidae; genus Megaustenia; species Megaustenia siamemsis. The sequence continues at coordinate 21,015,351 of JAVIAB010000046.1, forward strand.
TCTGTCTGTCTGTCTGTCTGTCTGTCTGTCTGTCTGTCTGTCTGTCTGTCTGTCTGTCTGTCTGTCTGTCTGTCTGTCTGTCTGTCTGTCTGTCTGTCTGTCTGTCTGTCTGTCTGTCTGTCTGTCTGTCTGTCTGTCTGTCTGTCTGTCTGTCTGTCTGTCTGTCTGTCTGTCTGTCTGTCTGTCTGTCTGTCTGTCTGTCTGTCTGTCTATCTATCTATCTATCTATCTATCTATTGACCTATCGAGCCGTAGCCGGCCCATAGGGCGTAGACCAAAATACTCCTATTATCTGAATTTTTGTTCTAGCAGTCTTCAATTCTTTTAAAGATATTTTATCAAATCTCGCCATTTGTCTCTGTTCTGTGCAAGCAGCTCTATCTCATTGAGGGAGCCGTGTCATGCTGCTCTTGCCTCTCTCATCAATGTTCTTCTCAGTGTCTCTTTGGGTCTTCCCCTTTTTCTCTTACTTGTTGTTTCCCACACGAGGGCTTGCTTTGCTATTCAGTTATTATCTCTTCTCATCACATGTCCAACATATGACCATCGTCTTTTCTTTATTACTGAAGATATTAGTGGTTGATTGGCGATTTCTCTAATTTCCTCGTTTGTTTTGAATTCGTTCCACGCTATACCAAGTATTTTCCTTAGACATTTATTTTCGAATGCGTTCAACTTTGTTTCTATATCTCTTGTTGTTTAACAGCTTTCACACGCATACGTAAGGGTTGATAGTACATTTGATTTGAATAGCCTAAGTTCTGTGTTTGTGCTGATGAGTTTTGACTCTGTTGTGGTGACATAATTTTGTTGTTCTTCGTGGCTTACATTTCATTATTTTCAAATATATTATTTATTACAAATTTTGCTTCATTTTCAGCATTATTGTATTTGATATTGTCATGGTTTTGTGTGAAAGTTTTCATAAACAATGTTTTTGTTGCAGAGTTCATTTAGCCAAGATTGTTGTTTAATTTAATCAAGTGATATTGTTACATAACTAAACTTATTTTAAAATATCAAATTTGTGAACTTGCTAATTTTGTTAACTGTTATGTCTAGACTGCTGTGGTAGCCTGTCTACAAATTGCCTCTACAAGATCAGCTTGGATAACATATGTGTACATTTATTACACAATAGTAGATGTACTTGAGAAATTTGGACCTTGGATAAGGTTTAATATGTTTAAGCTTGGATTTCTTATGTTATCTAATTTTGATTTGAGTATATGACATGTTCAGAGAGATCGCGGGCGACAAAGAGAGAAAATACTGGATAGCTTGGTGTCATGGTATGGAAAATAGTCAACAACAGAGCTGATACGATGCACTGTAGATAGAAGATTGTGGAGGGACATGATCACCTACGCCAACCGGTATGGCACATGATGATGATAATATGACATGTTATGATATTTAATACCCTTTTTTAAAAAGAGAATAATAATATTGAAGAAGCAATCCTGAGACTAAAGAAATTTAGAACAAAGATTAGATTGTAGAAAAAATTATGATTGAGGAAACTCAATATTTAATATTAAAATATTTGTAAAAATTGTTAAATAAAATATTTTATTCAAACTTTAGTTTGATGTGCATTAATGCTGATTAAAATGATGTTGTCAATTCTTTTATTACAGACTGAATTTTAGATGGCTAAAAGAACCAATTTAAGTCAAGAAATGTTTTTTTAGTTTTGTTTTTATGTTTTCATCACACCTGAGGTATTCTCTCAAGTCACACAATTTCATGATTTATGAATGAGGCAGTTTTAAAACAAACTTCTTGTAACACTATGGACTCTTGGCAATTTTGGAGAATAACGAAGTTGTTATAGATTTACTACAACGTAAAAAATAGTTATTGAGTTATTTGCGGGTCCGCATCATTGCACTCCTAACATGCCCATGGCGGCTCAGATTCCCTCCTCAGCATGACCCACAGTGTCCAGCGACTGACGACTTCAGTTCTGTGTTGGTTGATAAGTCTTCTTCCACGCCTAATAAGTTTTTATTGCATTGATGATATCCGCCCGACCCATGGTTGATCGTCTTCAACTCTAGCGCAGCTAGCCATCCTGTCCGCTCTTTCATTTCCCCGTACTCCCGCATGTCCAGGGACGTAGACAAAGGTGACCTTACGTATTTTTGACTTCTGCATTGACTCTACTCATTGCATGCGTACAGAGCCCGCCTCCACTTTCTTTTTATCATGCACATCGAATCATTCAGAATACAGGCTTGTAACTCTAACCAGATGAATGCCCTGATCACTGCTATCACCTCCATTGCCATGCTACTCGTGGTCATGACGTATGCACCACTGTCTTTCTTGATTATTCTGCCTGTCGAGTATGCTGTAAATGCCCATGAACACCTTCTGTATCGTTTTACAGATCCGTCTGTACAGATGACTGCATCATTCTCATCGGTGTTATCGCAGATGTGACCGTTGACCTCCGCATTGACCAAGACTGAGTTCTACATTTCCTGTCGAGTGTGACAATACACGAGAATGTCTCCCTTATTGACTTAGACACCGGTATCCACTCCTTGTTAGCGTTGATATTGGTAAGCCAACATACCTTTAAGATACATCTTCTGTTCGGCCCACCCATGATTTGCCTCTTTTTAGCCTGTCACCTTTCTCTGTGTTGAGCTCGTGGTGCGATGGATGCTCTTTATCTGCAATTATCTTCAGATATGCTCGTGCCCTCAAGATCCTGATCCTGTCATCCATGGTTGGAAAGTCAAGAAGATATCTCATTGCTACACAGGGAGTGTCCCTCGTATCCCAAGGTAATGCTCATCGCTTCATTCTGTATTTTCTCCAGCCTGTCAATTATTAGCGACGTACTGACAGTAAGAAATGCCAGAGCGTACTCGATTGGTGCGAGGACTAGTCTCTGGAACAAGTGGATGCGCTTTTTGGTGCGTACCTAGATAGCGGTCTGTTTTCGCCGGCTCATTGTCAAGGACGCGTAATAAAAAGTACCAACACTCAAAATAAATAAAGAAATTATTAAATAATTAAAATGTCTTACCCTCACAAATCTTTAATGCATTTTCAAAAAATCCATAATTACACACACATTTATAACTGCCAGGTGTGTTCTCACACTTCTGTGTGACTTTGTCACAGCCAGTTGGAAATGATTTATTGGAACACTCATCGATATCTGAAAATAAAATGACAAGAATTAGTTTTTTTTGTTTTTGTTATTGCAACTTCATAAAACAAAAACTATTCTAACCATTTCTTTCTATTAATTAAACACATGGGAATGTTCATTAATTCTTATTATCTTGTAGGATACATTGAATCTAGACAGAATATATTACAACACAGCAAGATGTGAATTCAATCAATCATTTTCCTCTCGGGTCGAAGACAATATAAAGCTGAAGTCATAGTTCCCAATGACTGATGATTTGCTGTTAGTTCTTTGTTGCTTCTTAGTCCCATGGTTGAGTCTTCCCTCGTTATAATTCTCTGTAGCGATTCTGTTGGTCTTTCTTGTTTTCTTTCACTAGATAGTTTCTATGTGAATGCCTGATGAGGAAGTCTTTCTTTATTCATTCGCAGCACATGACCGATGTATTCCTAACATATTCTTCCTATAAAGCTCGGGATGTATTCTTATTTTGCTTTGTGTCTTATTCGTTCGTTTGAAATGTATTCTTTCCAGCTTATGTAGATATCTCTTTTCAAAGGTATTTAATTTCCTACCTAAAGTCAAGGTGGATTTCCAGCTTTCATATTCATATCTTAGCACTCGTATCACACAGTGGTTGGGCAATCTAAGTTTTGTTTAAAATGTTCATGCTTCTGTTAAGCTAATTAATCTTTGTCTTGTTTATTATTTGTTACATCAATAATCATAAAGAATTGTCCAAGTGTATTGCACTGATCATTTTTATTTCATTAAGATGGAAATAAGTCCATTTCCTGGTAGGGGCCAAGACTTTCTCTCCTGAGAATTAAATGCAAACCTTAATCAGTGCTTTTATTCATGACTTCACGTGGCCTTATTCCTACCTCCTCATCTGGCAATCTTTCCAGTTGCTCCCAGAAAGTGATAATGTCATCATAGATCATTTTATTTTAATACCCAGTAATTTTGAAAAATAATATTTCAAGCTATCTCATGTAACAATTTTTGATTGCAAAAAACAACTAGAGACACTCGAAAGTATAACAGCAGAAGAGGTCAATAGAAAAGCAAAAAACCGCAAACCATATCTCCCATCGACGCCAGAAGGCAAATGAGAAACGAAAGTAAGAAAGAAAGGAACAAAATAATAATTAAAACTGAACACTGACAATTTCAAATGAAAGCAATTATTGCATTTATAAAGTGGTTTTCTGGACAATTGTAGTAGTTATTGTGTCCATACCTCGAACAAATTCAAATAAGTAGTCAAGACATGCGCCGGTGCGCTGCCCGGGCCCGAAAGGGGAGTAAAGAATAGTGGCGCTGTACCCTACCAGGCGTGTTCGTAAGAGGCGAGAAAGGAGGGTTGGGCATGGGACTGGCTATCCTATACTCTAAAAAAAATAAGCCGAAAAAACTTCACAAACATGGACAAGTCAAAGAGAGGAAAAAGTAAATCCGTCATACAGGAAAGAGAAGGACTCTCTGTCTAAGAGATGTATGACGCAAGCCGGAGAAATCCGTAAGGAGTCCGGGTTGCCGACTCACCCTTTGTCTACCAGGAAATCCTCCAGAATTGGCACCTGGAATGTTCGTACTCTAAACGAACAAGGAAAAGCTGCACAGGTAGCAGCAGAAATGTCAAACTACAAGATAGATATTCTAGGAATGTGTGAAACAAGATGGCTAGGAACGGGGGGAAAAAAACTAAATACAGGAGAGATGATTTTATCATCAGGACACCAGGAACCTGGAGCACAACATAGTGAGGGGTAGCTATAATGCTATCAAGGAATGCACAGAAGACACTAATAGAATGGGAAGCAGTAGGACCGAGACTAATGAGAGCAACATTTAAAACAACCAAAAACAAAATAAAATTACACATTATCCAATGCTATGCACCAACCAACGATAAAGATAATTTAGTTAAAGATGATTTCTATAAACAGCTACAATGTCAGATGGATGCAAGACGAGCCAAGGATATTATAATCTTGATGGGAGACCTAAATGCTAAAGCAGGATCAGACAACAGAGGCTTCGAAGAGATTATGGAAAAACATGGACTTGGAGATATAGGGAATAATAGAAGGAAAAGGTATGTGTTAGCTCTCGGAAAAAATGACAAATAAACAACAGAAAAAAACAAAGAACAATATATGGTCCGAAGCAGGATCGAACCCATACTCCATGGCACTGCGCCTTGCCACGAGAAGCCGAACGCTTGGTACACTGCCACTCAGTTAATTAAAAAATTAGCTATTGTGAGCAGTGTCTTACACGAAGGCATACCCATGACTATAGCATAGGGTTACGATCACAGATCGGAAAATAACTTGTATTTCTGTACTTTCATATTAAGGCAAGTATCTCCCAGTAGGGCTGAATACTTGTGTTGCAGACAATCATTTATTGGACGAAACTGCACGAATAGTAGTTTCCAGTGGTTATATACTGGAGACAAATAATAATAATATTAAATAGGGAAACTTCCGAGGCGATAATATGGAATAATAGAAGGAAAAGGTACAGACAATCATGAAGATACAAACTTTCATTAATGGATGCTTACGTAGAATAAAAGGATGGAAATGGTAGAACAAAATCACTAACATAGAATTATGGAAATGTACCAGTCAAATACCAGTAGATAAAGAGATACAGCGAAGACGATGACGCAGGATAGGACACACACTACGGAAGCCAACAGAGAGTATTACACAACAGGCCCTTTTTTGGAATCCCCAGGGGAAAAGACAAAGAGGAAGACCAAGGAATACTTGGAGAAGACAGACAGAAACAGAGATGAAGATGATGGGGAAGACATGGAATGATCTTAAAAAAATGGCAAAAAAAAAGAACGACTTGGAAAGTGTTTGTTGAAGACATATGCTCCACAGGGAGCTAAATATGTAGAAGAAGTCAAGACATGAGAGGACAGAGAATGTTTTAAACACTTGGATAAGACTACTACAGTTGATATGAAATTTTCCAAGTCACTCACATTCTGAAAGTTTTAGTGTCAAATATATTTATTTTATGGACATTAAGTGCGGATGGTAGAAGTGAAATAAATAGCTTTCATTGACTTCTTATTTCACAACATTAGACCCATAGCTCGGTTTTCCTCGATCTATTTACATAACAATAGAAAAGCCAGGAATAAACCACCAATTTTATAAAAAAATATTGAGTGGTTAATATAAAAGAGGGAAACAAATGAAGAATTTGATCAGTTGATGTATAATGAAGTCACTCAACGAGTATTTTTTTTAATTTAAGACCAGGCCATGAACATTAATGAAACACCAACCCAGAAAGGGAGGTAGTTATCATTAAAGTTGATCATGAGTTGGGGTGAGAAGCAAAATAAGTAGAGTATGTTTAACCCACCAAGCAGTAGGAAATCTTGATTATATATGGCCTTGACTTTTAGTGGGAGAATATGTTCACATCGTTGAGGGATTGTGTGGAGGGAGAAAATTAATGTGCTTGCTCAAATGTGGGTAATGTGGATGATTATATAAACTATTTACAATGTGGGTAGTGTGGATGATTATATAAACTATTTACAATGTGGGTAATGTGGATTATTATATAAACTATTTACAATGTGGGTAATGTGGATTATTATATAAACTATTTACAATGTGGGTAGTGTGGATGATTATATAAACTATTTACAATGTGGGTAGTGTGAATTATTCTACAAACTATTTACAATGTGGGTAATGTGGATGATTATATAAACTATTTACAATGTGGGTAGTGTGGATTATTCTACAAACTATTTACAGTGTGGGTAATGTGGATGATTATATAAACTATTTACAATGTGGGTAGTGTGGATTATTCTACAAACTATTTACAATGTGGGTAATGTGGATAATTATATAAACTATTTACAATGTGGGTAGTGTGGATTATTCTACAAACTATTTACAATGTTGGTAATGTGGATGATTCTACAAACTATTTACAATGTGGGTAATAGGGATGATTATATAAACTATTTACAATGTGGGTAATGTGGATGATTCTACAAACTATTTTAAATTGAAAAAGTGTGATCAAAACATATTACATAAATGGGAATTGAGTACTTTAACTTCAAAAATACATATTTTACTTCACACGCCCTGTAAAGATGCAGTGTACATCGTGTCACTGTTTACAATTTGTTTGCGTTTTTTAACCGTTCAGTGGCAATCATCTAGATCAGTACCAGTATTTTTTTTTTATAAATGTGTTGTCTACTCTTTTAAAACCACACACGCGGAGATAAGCTGAATCTTCTACTGAAGGGTCGATCGTAAAAAAGGTGGAGTTGGGTTTTGGTGGTATTTGCTGATTGTGGTGCCAGCATTTAGCCGGGAATTTTTTACTGCTATCACCTCAAGTGCTGCACATCTCATGAAATGAAACTGCAATAATTGGCAAAGGTGAGAGTGCCAGTGCTATAACTCTCCACTTACTATCTTCAAGGGGTAAGCATCTAATGTTCTATTCTAATCTATTCTGTTGATGAAATCAGTTTCATTGCAATCGTTGCTGGGGCAATCTCATGTCCGCTCCACATCATTTCTAAAAGCGTATGTAGGTAGACTGTTCCTGTATGATGTTGATGGCAGGTAAATCTGTTTTTTCCCACTAAGAACTAAAGATCAACCAGACTTCTTCAATATATACATCCTTGTCTTACCCATCACCCTCCACTTTTCTTAAGGAAAGAAGAACACATTTGTCTTCTTTGTTCAGAGGAAGGCCACACTCAGTGCCAGAGTTCCCAGCAAGCCTATCGACTATATCATTGCCATGTACACCAGCGTGCCATGGACAGTACACCCAGATTAACGCGCTTACTGTAGAGTTATTGAGGAGTTGCATCCACTCCTGCCGCCGAAAATGTCTGCCAATCTCCCATAGCATATTTTAAGAATCCGTCACAAAGTTCTCGTGATCCACGTTCTGTGTAAACAGACAAGCTATCACGACCATAGTTGTTTTTATTTCTATTCTCATGCTGGCCACCTTAATGCTACAACTGACAAATCTCCTAGCCACTTATCTGTCATATTCGTATACCCCAAAACTTCAACTGCTGCGCTCTCTGCGGTACACAGAACCATCCGTGTAGGTGATGTAGGTCTTGAGGTGATATTTTGGTGGATTTCCTTATCACGACCTCAGTAACTCCGTATGCCCAGCTGCATCACTCTCTCTCGAGCTGAATGATTACTTTGGTTAGCTTCCCTTTAGCTGTTAGTTCTACCCAAACCTTGCCAATTTTAACGTCATTCAGATCACATACTCTCCCTATGGACTCTGGCTCAGTCATCAAATATTTTCCACGCAGAAGGTGCCTGCCGATGGTCGCACCCAACTTTGAATGAAGGGGATGATTTACGTATTTCTTACCATATTCAAATAGGCTCGAACCTGAGCATAATTATGTCACACCCTAAAGTTCGGTAAATCGAGTAGGTATCGTATTGTATGAGTACATGTATCTCTGGTGCATCCCAGCAATGTCCATAAACACTTGTTAATCTAAACAAGACAGACTGGTCTAAAGTCAGGGTGTTATGTAAAAAAATTCCTAGGTAAAAAGTTGAGAAAAGTGCCAACATAAAAAAAAAAATTATAGATTTCAATTCATAATTTTCAACTCAAATGTTAAGTCGGTCCTATTGTATGGCTGTGAAACATGGAGAACAACAAAATTGACAATCATGAAGATACAAACTTTCATTAATGAATGCTTGCGCAGAATAAAAGGATGGAAATGGCATGACAAAATCACTAACATAGAATTATGGAAATGTACCAGGCAAATACCAGTGGATAAGGAGATACAGTGAAAACGAAGGCGCTGGATAGGACACACACTGCTGAAGCCAATTGAGAATTTTACACAACAGGCCCTTTTTGGAATCCCCAGGGAAAAAGACAAAGAAGAAGACCAAGGAATTCTTGGAGAAGACAGAGGCAGAGATGAAGATGATGGGGAAGACATGAAATGATCTTAAAAGAATGGCAAAAGACATATCGACTTAGAAAGTGTTTGTTGAAGACCTATGCTCCACAGGGAGTTAAAAAGAAAGAAGAAGAAAAAAGAGTCAACAAAAAATATTTATAAATTAATTAAATAATAAATAATGCGAAACTTAGCTGAGACTATAAATTATCATTTTTAGTCTTTTTTTAATGTAGTACATCTCCCTTTTATTTTATCATTTAATTTCTTATCCTACTTTTTATCTCTCACTATTATTGCTCATCCTAGATGTAGTAGAGTTTATCTTTATTCCGTTGTAAGTTTGTGTTGTTCTCGTTCTCTGAAGAACGCAGCATGTTGGCCGAAACGTCAGTATTTTGTTGTGTTACTTTTTGTAAAGCTGTCACCATACCTTGTAGTGCCCGTTACACCCCGTCTCTTGCTCCTTGCTACCAGCTTTACCGCAGCACTGCAATTATTTGTCTGTTCCCTACTTGATGGCACACAACCACTACCTAGTTCTTATGACCAGTTAATTATAAAAATTCTGCCCCTGAACAAAAACAACATGGACAAGTACAATAATACCGCTATAGAACATTATCTACAACACCAGTTATTACCGTCACATAAACCTGCATCACTTGAATCGATCACATAGCCGGGCTTACAAGTGCATGTTGCTGGATCCGTTGGTATGGTACAAGTTGGGGTCGGAGTATTAGTAGGTCTGGCTGAAGAATTGTTTTAAAATATGTGTTAAAATGTCAAGAAAAAAGTGAACAATGTTGAAAAATAAAATTGATTAAATGGAATTGTTTTTTATCTTTACAGCAATAACTCGTAGCTAGGGTTTGTGGGGTATAGGAGAGGGGTGGACTTATAGTCTATCTGTCTGGCTATCTGTCTGTACCTCTGTTTGTCTGTCTATATGTCTGTCTGTCAGTTTCTCTCTGTTTGTCTGTCTGCCTCTGTCTGTCTATTTCAAAAGATGGATAAACAAAATATATAATGTCACACAAAGTGTGATTTGTGAGGCTTCCCAAAGAGCATTGTCAAGAAGACTCCACTTTCCCTCTCGATAGAGCAAAACAAAGAAAAAGGAAGACAAGAAATAATAAATAGTGTCTTTATTGAGACGTTATCTAAATTCATTCCTTATCAATAAATAGTCAAAGTGGGAAGACAGAAACGGAAATGTTTAACTAGACATGATTTATTTTGTTAAAGATCCAGAGGCGTTGTATCACTTGGAGGAGAATATTTGTTTGTTTTTTGGGTGAAATGAAAGAAGTCGAAGGTCATTGATATATTTGAATGTTACAGAACAAGCAACCAGACTGAAAAGGGGATGATCTAAAACGTGTCATTTCTGAGAAAGTTTGGAAGACAAGCTATTACCACTTACTTGAATGACATGTCTTGCCATCCGGGTTAAGAGCATAGCCCTGATAACAGCCACAAGAATAGTTGCCAGGATGATTGAGACACAACATTTCACAATCATTTGGATGTGGGTACTCACACTCGTCAATGTCTGAGGAAAGTGAGAGAAGGAAATGTGAATAATTTAAAGTTAGATACCACTATCAGGTCAACTCTACAAAAGCATCACGTGACAATGGTTGAAGCTGTCAGTTTGTGAGAACTAGAACTTTATCTCTCTCTCAACGCCCAAAAGAGAATAAGAGGGAAAAAAGCAAATATTGAGCATTAGTTTTTCCTGACACATTTACCCATGACATATCGGATCAAAATCTAAGTCTCACCACAACTTCTTTCTCTTCTTTTGTTCAAAGTTGACCATAGTTGCTCTCATCCAGTTGTTTGGGATGTTCTCAGCCTTCTCTCAATACAATGTTTGTTCAAGAGTTAATGAAAAACCATGTTAAATACCGAAAATTTAATGTTTCGGCTGATTTACTATAAATCACATATTTATTTGAATAAAAATATTCTTTAAACATATTTTTTCTATCTTGGCCTAACCTTGACATTGAACTCATAACAAATAAAAACAGTAACAAAATATTACATCAGTACTGGTATATCTCTCAGTAGCATCATTATTCATTTGGATGAGTTATCACTTGTGCTGAAATAAAATGCTGCTTTTCTTCATAAATAATGCATTTTTTCCATGACTATAGCTTTATCAGTTCAATAACTTTGTTTAAAATGCCAGTGGAGTATTCTTGCATTTCACATATCCTTTTCTGGACAAATAGATGGTGAATCAGCATAAAAACTGACAAATGCAGTACTACACTTTCCACTCTCTCCCCAAAATAAAAAGCAGGAGCCATCTACATAAACAATGAGTCGTGAAAGAAGACATGATGGGTACTTATTTCGGAGTTACATTTGACAACAAACTATCTGCAGATAAATGAGGCAACCCAAAAATCAAGGAGGAAGTTAGCTTTTCTAAGAGAGCTGTGTCGAACAACATGGTGTGCGAGTGGGAAAATACTCAGTAAAGTTTACCAACAGAACATACGTCCACATTTAGAATATGGATAATGTGCATGGTAGTCAGCATCAAACACCACACTGCCAGAGCTGGATAAAAGTACAAAACCAGGCACTTTGGGTCATCACAGGAGCAATGAAATCAACACCAATATTGAGCATGGATAAATAATGGAGGATACCAGAGTAGTATACAAGGGTCCATTTGGATATTATTTAGGCGTAAATTAACAAAGATATATAAGAGGCGCCTTTAGCGCCTAATGTACACGAGAGACAAGGGGAGTTAATCGGTCGTGCGACGGCGTGACCCCTCGTACAGCGGGCGCCGGATCACGCGGGTGCGTGGTGACCTCGAGGCGGATCGCGTGTCGACGGGTGACCCCTTCAGATTAGCTCGAGTGGTTCGGACAGCGTGCTATCGCGTCGGGGGATTATCTCGGTTCGGTGGGACGCTATCGCGCCAGGTAGCCGTTAGAAATTATTTATAGCTATGTAGTTGGGTGTCCACTTAGCGTTGTGCCATAAATGAAGCATAAGGGTGAAACAGTTAGAGATTACTGGTTAGTCTAAGCTGGTAGTGTAGATATGTTCCTCGGTGTTACTGGTTCGCTATCTCTCTCTTTCTCTCTCTCTCTCTCTCTCTCGCCCACTCTCTCTCTCTCTCTCTCTACTATTCCAGCCCAGATTTCCCTCAATTGAAACACTTACTCATTCTCTCCATTTATCCCTATCATCGCGCCTTCCTTCTCTCTCTCTCTCTCTCTCTTTCTCTCGCCCTCTCTCTCTCTCTCTACTATTCCAGCCTAGATTTCCCTCCATTGAAACACTTACTCATTCTCTCCATTTATCCCTATCATCGCGCCTTCCTTCTCTCTCTCTCTCTCTCTCTCTCTTTCTCCCCTATCCTCCCTTAGACTTCTAACCTATCAGTCCACCCTCCGCCTCTCCCTTTAGCTCCCCGCCCTCCCTCATATTTTTAGCGTCCCTCCTATTGTAACACTTGATTATTCTCACCATTTATACCTAGCATCTCGCCTTCTTTCTCATAGTCTTCTCTCTCTCGCTCTCTCTCTTCTAACCCCTACTAGACTTCTCTCCTACCATTCCACCTTTCTTCCTCTCACTCTCTCTCTCTCTCTTTACCTCACCTAGCGTTCCGCCTTCATTCGTATTTTTACCTTACCGCCAGTGTAACACATTAATAACATTGAATTGTCATTACAAAAAGACTTGAAATATCTACTTTTTAAAGAACCAATAAGATAAACATATGAAAAACGAAGGAATAATACACTCGACAAGGCTTAACAGACGTACTTTATAAACATCACCATTAATACAACTGAAATTCCTTAATGATAACCTATCACATCGTTATGAGCTAAGAGAAAAACAGAAAAAAAATTCAACTTACACCGAAAAATATTACACTACAACACAGACCGCTAGACTGAACAGTACTACGAAAATAAACGTCCGTGAATCAAGCGCGCTTATAACACGAAGTCTCACATCCGACTAGTTTAAATATAATCTGGTAAATAAAATTTGGACGATACTATTCCACCCTCGACTAATATCTAGGTTAACCAATCAGAGATGAAGATTTCTATCGGACACCCATCAACGAAATGACTGACCTCTGGATTAACTAATCAGAGAAGAGGATTACTGTTATCGTGATAACTGACCTCATTTTCAACTTGAAGTGCTGTCGAGTCTGATGCATGGGTTACTTTAAATCGATTCGGCCCCTGATACAATCCACCTAGCGGGTCAATGGTGAGGGAAATAATACAAGTGGCGGGTTACTTGAACGCGTTTTGACCCCTGCTGCAATACCAGGAGTTCCATGACAGTTATAAATAGTTGGATACAACGAGCAGGAAGTTATATTAAGGACAGAAATCTAGCAGGCAATGGCAGAAACCTAAGAGGCAAGGACAGAAAACTAGGGGGGGGGTCGTGGTTCGTGGTTCGGTAAGTCCGTGGTTCGTTAAGTCCGTGGTTCATGGGGTTGTGGTTCGTGGTTCGTTAGTTGATGGTTCGTTAAGTCCGTGGTTCGTGGGGTTGTGGTTCGTGGTTCGTTAGTTGATGGTTCGTTAAGTCCATGGTTCGTAGGGGTTGTGGTTCGTGGTTCGTGAGTTGATGGTTCGTTAAGTTCGTGGTTTGTTAAGTTCGTTGTTCGTGAGTTTGTGGTTCGTTAGTTGATGGTTCGTTAAGTCCGTGGTTCGTGGGGTTGTGGTTCGTGGTTCGTTAGTTGATGGTTCATTAAGTCCATGGTTCGTAGGGGTTGTGGTTCGCGGTTCGTGAGTTGATGGTTCGTTAAGTTCGTGGTTTGTTAAGTTCGTTGTTCGTGAGTTTGTGGTTCGTTAGTTGATGGTTCGTTAAGTCCGTGGTTCGTGGGGTTGTGGTTCGTGGTTCGTTAGTTGATGGTTCGTTAAGTCCATGGTTCGTAGGGGTTGTGGTTCGCGGTTCGTGAGTTGAGGGTTCGTTAAGTCCGTGGTTCGTGGGGTTGTGGTTCGTGGTTCGTTAGTTGATGGTTCGTTAAGTCCGTGGTTCGTGGGGTTGTGGTTCGTGGTTCGTTAGTTGATGGTTCGTTAAGTCCATGGTTCGTGGGGTTGTGGTTCGCGGTTCGTGAGTTGAGGGTTCGGTAAGTCCGTGGTTCGTGGTTTGTTAAGTTCGTTGTTCGTGAGTTTGTGGTTTATTAAGTTTGTAGTTTGTTAAGTGCGTGGTTCGAGAGGTCGTGGGCAAGGGCAGAAACCTAAGAGGCAAGGGCAGAAACCTAGGAGGCAAGGTCAGAAACCTAGGAGGCAAGGGCAGAAACCTAGGAGGCAAGGGCAGAAACCTAAGAGGCAAAGACAGAAACCTAGGAGGCAAGGTCAGAAACGGTGTATTTGATTGTCGCCCTATTTTTGTCTGTATAACCTAATATATCACTTTCATTTAATCTATCGATAAACGTTTCAAAGTCATTTCTGTTGTTAACTAACAAGGGTTTGTCTAATCCTGTCGCGTTATTTGAGCTTGTGTGTGAAAGTAACGCAGCCAAATAGAACTGACCTCTGAGGCAATACCGGATGTGTTACTAAAAGATTTTGACGTATGATGGCAATTTTATGAGTTTACCCCCTGATCATTTTTTAGGGATACGCCCATGAAATCGGTAAAAATCGTAAATTTTCACTCTAGGCATACCCCAAACTCTATTTTAGACATCCCCATTGCAAAAATTTACATTAAAAACCACTTTTAGGATTTTACCCCCTTATCATTTTTTTAGGGTTACGCCCATGGAATCGATAAAAAAGCGTTAATTTAGCACGCAGGCTTACCTAAAACTTTATTTTAGACATCCCCACACCAAAAATTTACTTAAAAATCACTTTTGAAATTGTTACCCCCTTACCATTTTTTAGGGTTACGCCCATGGAATTGATAAAAAATTGAAATATAACCTCAAGGCATACCCCAAACTTTATTTTAGACATCCCCATAACAAAGATTTACATTAAAAACCACTTTTAGGATTTTACCCCCTTACCATTTTTTAGGGTTACGCCACTGAAATCGATAAAAATCGTAAATTTAGCACGTAGACTTACCTAAAACTTTATTTTAGACATCCCCACACAAAAATTAACTTAAAAATCACTTTTGAAAATGTAACCCCCCTTACCATTTTTTAGGGTTAAGCCCCTGAAATCGATAAAAATCGTAAATTTAGCACGTAGACTTACCTAAAACTTTATTTTAGACATCCCCACACCAAAAATTAACTTAAAAATCACTTTTGAAAATGTAACCCCCCTTACCATTTTTGAGGGTTACGCCCCTGAAATCGATAAAAAATTGAAATATAACCTCAAGGCATACCCCAAACATATTTTTTGACACCCCTACATATAAAACTCATAAAAAAATCAACAAAAAACATACTGATTTTTTTATGGAGTTTTATATGTAGGGGTGTCAAAAAATATGTTTGGGGTATGCCTTGAGGTTATATTTCAATTTTTTATCGATTTCAGGGGCGTAACCCTCAAAAATGGTAAGGGGGGTTACATTTTCAAAAGTGATTTTTAAGTTAATTTTTGGTGTGGGGATGTCTAAAATAAAGTTTTTAGGTAAGTCTACGTGCTAAATTTACGATTTTTATCGATTTCAGGGGCGTAACCCTAAAAAATGGTAAGGGGGTTACATTTTCAAAAGTGATTTTTAAGTTAATTTTTGGTGTGGGGATGTCTAAAATAAAGTTTTAGGTAAGTCTACGTGCTAAATTTACGATTTTTATCGATTTCAGTGGCGTAACCCTAAAAAATGGTAAGGGGGTAAAATCCTAAAAGTGGTTTTTAATGTAAATCTTTGTTATGGGGATGTCTAAAATAAAGTTTGGGGTATGCCTTGAGGTTATATTTCAATTTTTTATCAATTCCATGGGCGTAACCCTAAAAAATGGTAAGGGGGTAACAATTTCAAAAGTGATTTTTAAGTAAATTTTTGGTGTGGGGATGTCTAAAATAAAGTTTTAGGTAAGCCTGCGTGCTAAATTAACGCTTTTTATCGATTCCATGGGCGTAACCCTAAAAAAATGATAAGGGGTAAAATCCTAAAAGTGGTTTTTAATGTAAATTTTTGCAATGGGGATGTCTAAAATAGAGTTTGGGGTATGCCTAGAGTGAAAATTTACGATTTTTACCGATTTCATGGGCGTATCCCTAAAAAATGATCAGGGGGTAAACTCATAAAATTGCCATCATACGTCAAAATCTTTTTAGTAACACATCCGGTATTGCCTCAGAGGTCAGTTCTATTTGGCTGCGTTACTTTCACACACAAGCTCAAATAACGCGACAGGATTAGACAAACCCTTGTTAGTTAACAACAGAAATGACTTTGAAACGTTTATCGATAGATTAAATGAAAGTGATATATTAGGTTATACAGACAAAAATAGGGCGACAATCAAATACACCGTTTCTGACCTTGCCTCCTAGGTTTCTGTCTTTGCCTCTTAGGTTTCTGCCCTTGCCTCCTAGGTTTCTGCCCTTGCCTCCTAGGTTTCTGACCTTGCCTCCTAGGTTTCTGCCCTTGCCTCTTAGGTTTCTGCCCTTGCCCACGACCTCTCGAACCACGCACTTAACAAACTACAAACTTAATAAACCACAAACTCACGAACAACGAACTTAACAAACCACGAACCACGGACTTACCGAACCCTCAACTCACGAACCGCGAACCACAACCCCACGAACCATGGACTTAACGAACCATCAACTAACGAACCACGAACCACAACCCCACGAACCACGGACTTAACGAACCCTCAACTCACGAACCGCGAACCACAACCCCACGAACCATGGACTTAATGAACCATCAACTAACGAACCACGAACCACAACCCCTACGAACCACGGATTTAACGAACCATCAACTAACGAACCACGAACCACAACCCCACGAACCACGGACTTAACGAACCATCAACTAACGAACCACAAACTCACGAACAACGAACTTAACAAACCACGAACTTAACGAACCATCAACTCACGAACCGCGAACCACAACCCCTACGAACCATGGACTTAATGAACCATCAACTAACGAACCACGAACCACAACCCCACGAACCACGGACTTAACGAACCATCAACTAACGAACCACAAACTCACGAACAACGAACTTAACAAACCACGAACTTAACGAACCATCAACTCACGAACCGCGAACCACAACCCCTACGAACCATGGACTTAACGAACCATCAACTAACGAACCACGAACCACAACCCCACGAACCACGGACTTAACGAACCATCAACTAACGAACCACGAACCACAACCCCACGAACCACGGACTTACCGAACCACGAACCACGACCCCCCCTAGTTTTCTGTCCTTGCCTCTTAGGTTTCTGCCATTGCCTGCTAGATTTCTGTCCTTAATATAACTTCCTGCTCGTTGTATCCAACTATTTATAACTGTCATGGAACTCCTGGTATTGCAGCAGGGGTCAAAACGCGTTCAAGTAACCCGCCACTTGTATTATTTCCCTCACCATTGACCCGCTAGGTGGATTGTATCAGGGGCCGAATCGATTTAAAGTAACCCATGCATCAGACTCGACAGCACTTCAAGTTGAAAATGAGGTCAGTTATCACGATAACAGTAATCCTCTTCTCTGATTAGTTAATCCAGAGGTCAGTCATTTCGTTGATGGGTGTCCGATAGAAATCTTCTTCTCTGATTGGTTAACCTAGATATTAGTCGAGGGTGGAATAGTATCGTCCAAATTTTATTTACCAGATTATATTTAAACTAGTCGGATGTGAGACTTCGTGTTATAAGCGCGCTTGATTCACGGACGTTTATTTTCGTAGTACTGTTCAGTCTAGCGGTCTGTGTTGTAGTGGAATATTTTACGGTGTAAGTTGAATTTTTTTTCTGTTTTTCTCTTAGCTCATAACGATGTGATAGGTTATCATGAAAGGAATTTCAGTTGTATTAATGGTGATGTGTATAAAGTACGTCTGTTAAGCCTTGTCGAGTGTATTATTCCTTCGTTTTTCATATGTTTATCTTATTGGTTCTTTAAAAAGTAGATATTTCAAGTCTTTTTGTAATGACAATTCAATGTTATTAATGTGTTACACTGGCGGTAAGGTAAAAATACGAATGAAGGCGGAACGCTAGGTGAGGTAAAGAGAGGGAGAGAGAGAGTGAGAGTGAGAGGAAGAGGAAGAAAGGTGGAATGGTAGGAGAGAAGTCTAGTAGGGGTTAGAAGAGAGAGAGCGAGAGAGAGAAGACTATGAGAAAGAAGGCGAGATGCTAGGTATAAATGGTGAGAATAATCAAGTGTTACAATAGGAGGGACGCTAAAAATATGAGGGAGGGCGGGGGAGCTAAAGGGAGAGGCGGAGGGTGGACTGATAGGTTAGAAGTCTAAGGGAGGATAGGGGAGAAAGAGAAAGAGAGAGAGAGAGAGAGAGAGAGAAGGAAGGCGCGATGATAGGGATAAATGGAGAGAATGAGTAAGTGTTTCAATGGAGGGAAATCTAGGCTGGAATAGTAGAGAGAGAGAGAGAGAGGGCGAGAGAGAGAGAGAGAAAGAGAGAAGGAAAGCGCGATGATAGGGATAAATGGAGAGAATGAGTAAGTGTTTCAATTGAGGGAAATCTAGGCTGGAATAGTAGAGAGAGAGAGAGAGAGAGAGTGGGCGAGAGAGAGAGAGAGAGAGAGAGAAAGAGAGAGAGATAGCGAACCAGTAACACCGAGGAACATATTTACACTACCAGCTTAGACTAACCAGTAATCTCTAACTGTTTCACCCTTATGCTTCATTTATGGCACAACGCTAAGTGGACACCCAACTACATAGCTATAAATATTTTCTAACGGCTACCTGGCGCGATAACGTCCCACCGAACCGTGATAATCCCCCGACGCGATAGCACGCTGTCCGAACCACTCGAGCTAATCTGAAGGGGTCACCCGTCGACACGCGAACCGCCTCGAGGTCACCACGCACCCGCGTGATCCGGCGCCCGCTGTACGAGGGGTCACGCCGTCGCACGACCGATTAACTCCCCTTGTCTCTCGTGTACATTAGGCGCTAAAGGCGCCTCTTATATATCTTTGTTAATTTACGCCAATAATATTATCAAATGGACCCTTGTATACTACTTACCAGCACTGTGAGAATGGAGGGACACACAAATTCTGATACAGGCAAAACAAGTCTAATGCGCGCCGAGACACCCAATGAAGGACCGATTCCAAAATCTTGTATTGGGCCGGCTTTAGAGGAGCAGTTTTATCCACCAAGCCAAACGAATTTATAGACAAACACCAGACATGCCAAGAGTGGTTAACCCTCTACTGCCACTACCAGAACAGACTCCCTGGATAGAGGAATCAGGATTGTTAATACAAATACGGACAGAAGTGAAAGGAATAGTTGACAAAGAGGAACAAAATAGTCTACAGCGAAAAACAATAACCCACAAGACCTATGGGTTCGTGTGTAAACAGATGGATCAGCACAGAATGCAGTAAAGAATGGGGGAGCAGGTGCATATATAGAGTACCCAAATAACACTAGGGATATGAATAAAATAGCAACAGGGAAATATTGTTACAATTATGATGCAGAAATCCAAGCAATAAAGTTGGCAATAGAAAAACTGCTGAACAGTAATCTTAGCCCACAGCCTGTAGTGTTTTAACAGATGTAAGATGAACACTCCAGGTACTACAATCCAGAAAATTACCACAACTGCAGACCTTATTGACTGAACTCTGCATGCACCAAAGGGTTGCCCTGCAGTGGATCCCATCTCACTGTGGAATACCAGGAAATGAGAAAGCAGATCAGTTGGCAAAGGAAGGTTCCACAGGCACACAAATAGATACACCGGTTACATACCATCATAAGAAACAGATAATCAAATCAATCATAGGACCACAAGCCCCAAATCAGGATGCCTTTCTTAATATGAGTAGATGGGAACAAGTTATCATTATACGCCTCAGAACTGGGCACAATCGACTCCACAGTCACATGTATACAAAATTTAAGATCGGCACATCAACTACTTGTACATGTGGGCAGGCGCCCCTGAACACATACTCCAAGACTGTACTGAATATAACAGACTGAGGAAAATCCATTAGCCCATAGATACAACAATACAGACTAAACTATATGGGCCACTACAAGAATTACATACGACAGTCAAATTTATACTTCTGCTTCTTTCTTTTCTCTTTTCACTGGTACCTAAAAGGTGTCGTGGTTTATATCATTTGTCGTTCTTGTGCTGCTCGAATTGTCTGAATTAGTGATTTTCCTTTGTTGTTACATGTCTCTGTCACTGCATCTATCCATCTTCTTCTGGGTCTTCCTCTTGGTCTTTATCCATGCATTCTCGAGAAGAACGCCCTTGATGGTGATTGGTGATTGGTGATGATTCATTCTGACCAGGTG